>JANIJG010000516.1:30091-55334 GCA_024611175.1 Megaceryle torquata | reverse complement strand
TGGGGTGGGGTGGGGTTAGGGGAGGGGATCAACCAAGAAAGCTTTGCAAGGCCTATCTAACAGATTTGTTTAACTTATTTCCAGTTCAATCCAGATCTTTGTGAGGAGATGCAAAACAGACATGGAAAACAACAGCTTTCTTCTGCAAGACCTCTAGGCCACTATTGTCAAGTGAAAATGTGCCCAAAATGTGGGCATTTACAAGCATGTGTGCACCAGTCTGGGTGCTCCAGAGAGCATGGATGTTTTCTGGAAGGATCTCTGTGCAGGGCAGGCTGTCTCCCCAACCTGCTGAAATTGCAGTCACTTTTCCCCCTCGCAGAAGCAGCAACAAATGTCCTAATACAGGAGTATGACCAGGCCAATCTCCTGCCGGCCATCCAGCACCATGCTACTCAGAGAGGCTGGCCAGGCTCTTCCTGCCGCTTCTTGGGCTGGCATTGCTTCAGAGGCCGCCCACGGCCATTGTGCAGCACAGACGGGGCCCCAGCAAGACTCCCCCTACAAGGCCATCTGAGGGAAGGGATTGTTTTACTTATTAGATGGAAGGAAAAAATAAAGCTCCTGTGTTGTTTTTTAATCCAGATGAAGAGGAGGAAGAGACTTCTCTTATTTTTGAAAGCTCAAGTGTGCTCACCACACACTGCTTTCAAAGAGAGAAAAGGAAGCGTGGAGGCTGGGCATCAGATGCACCCAAGCTTCAGGAAGGCCCTATCCTGAAAATAGGTGACCCACATCCCAAACAGCCCAGTGAAATGTACCATCTGGAACAGGGGCTCCCACATCCCACAGCCATAACCTCAGGGCCATCAGGAGAAGGCAGCACAGTGGTAGGGGAGGCCTCGTGTTCTCCATCTGGTGAATGTGCCCTTCCTTTCTGTGGCATCTCGTGCAATTCAATGAGGCGCTTTGTTTTAGGGGAGAAACAAAATGTTTGCTTGACCCAAAATGAACTTCAGTGTTTTAAATTCACCAATAAGCCATGACAAAAAATGTTTTTTGAGTTAATGCCTCCAATTTATTTTCACATTTACGTGTTGACAGCCAAACAAAAAAAAAAAAAAAAAAAAGCACTGACACAATGAAGTTCTGTCTTCCACTTGTTTTTCACATGAATGAGATTACATATTTCTAGTTACTGGCTCTGGGAAACTTTTCTAGATTTTAAATTAAAATTAAATAGAAATTCTTGGGAGAAGAGAAGAGTTAAGATTATACTAAGCATGGATAAATTTTACTTAGCAACTCTGTTCTTTGGAGAAGGCTTAGTACTATTTATTTTATCTATCTGCTACATTTAGCTGGACAGATTCCATATTCCACTACATTTCAGAAGTGATATATTTCATTCTGTAATAATAATTCCAGTTAATTATTACAATCAAACATGTTTGTTTAAAACTAAGTATATACTAAAAATCATGATGTAGAACTCATTTCCTTAAGAATCAATGTTATTGTATTCCAAATTTCGATAAGAGAAAATACTATTTTAACATGCAAACTTGTAGATACAATGGCAAACAAATTCCATTCAGATGATGCAATTAACCCCCAGTATAAATAATCTGTGGTGTATATTGTAATATGATAATGTGAAAGTTTAAAAGAACTCATTCCCAGACCACATCAGAAAATCTACTGAGTCAACAACTGCAGCAGACAATAACACCATGAGTTAAAGGAGCAGAGCTTTAAAGCAGGTTAGTTCAAATTGTACAGCATCTAAAATGTCACTGACAAGATTAAAGATGATCATTCACACTCGGGCACTACACAAATTCGGTCAGAAAAAGTTTGGTACATAAGATCTGTGTATGAAGTGACAACTAGTTCAACTTGCTATGTCAAATCACCACACATGGAAGATTGTTCCTGCCTGTTTTGCGTTATCACCACCAGTTTTCAAATCAGTTAAAAGGAAAATTATTTGCTTAATCTATGGCTTAAAATTTTTTTAAATTACATTAAGCAAACACATCTGAAGCTCAATTTCTTGCCTGAAGATTCTCTGTGCACAGAAGATGTGGCTATGGAGCAGATGTAAGGAACTGAAATTAAAAAAATGCATTATTATAGCAATAAACATGATGTTTCAACTGTTCTCTCGGATCAAAAAAATGCCAGCATTTCAGTGGGATATAAGTGACTTGACTATATATGTAGAAACAGTGCAAGAACCATATGGTAATAATTACTAGAAGTGCATAGTTCACTTTTTCTTGACAAGAGCCACATGGCTTCTTTTAATCTATTGTATCACATATATGATGTAACAGTATATCAATGCAAATCAAACAAACGCAAAGCAGCTTTCCAGCTGAGGCTCCAGAGCCACAGAAGTCAGGCAACTCCAACTTCTGGGTCCCATTACCACCTCAGCCCTCGATGCTCACATTTTCTCTTTCTAGCCAAGATGTTAAAAATCCATGGTTTAAATCACCAGAGAAAGGAGAGAAACCACCACTACATTTATTATGAATTACAGCTCCAGAGCAAAACTGAACACAGGAAAAAACAATCTCATCCCAGAAGCCACCTATAAATGATCACATCGGGAAAGAGTAACCTGTCGATCCCTGGCAAATATAAGGGTTCCCCTTTTCCACAGTGACACCTTCACCATGCAGCTTCATTTTATATCAACCCATTATTTGTCCCACACCTTAAGGGTACAACAGGGAAACAAAATGAAATTCAGCAGAAGTCCCAGATACTAAGCAAGAGTATATGGCACTACATGGAAAAAGCAGACAAGATTAAATGGCTGTAGGTCAGTCCTCCTCATAATTCACCAGGTGTCATGCACAAAAAAATCAGTACGGTAATGCTTTAGTAACTCTTTACTTCAACATCACTGATTTCCTTCTGAGACATGCAATATCTAAAGGCTGTAAGAAAAGTGTCACAGCCCCATGGCACAACACATTCATCTGGTGTGAGTTCATGATGCTGGATCAAAACCATTCCGGAGAGGATCCTGATGGGTTTCTTATGTGTCACAAGTCAGGCTGGAAGTCTGAGAAGTATGATCAGGGGATGATCCAAAACTTTGTACCACTTCATCCCAAAGGGGAACACAGTGTCTAGGATTCTCCAGTGAGGATTATCTTTTGCCCATGGACAGTGGTACCTGGTACCTCTGTTTCTACCTGCTCCCATGATGGTCTCAGCATTAGGCAATCAAAAAAAATGCCTGCTTTGCAGACCATTTGCTACTTCTGGCATACTCAGGTTTTGGTTTTCATTTTGGGATCTTATTTTCTGGGTGCACAGCTGAATGCTGAGATCTTGGCCAGCCCAAAGCACTGGGTTTGTCCCACCTTTGCAACTTCGACTACCAGGAGGCTTCACACTATTCCTCACAGCAGGAATGTATTGCTCCAGACACCATCCCTGGCCTTGCCACACCTGCCTCCATTAGCTCCCTCTCTGCATCTGCCATGTGCTGCTGTACATTGTCCACTGCAAAGACCAAAGACTGCCCACAGTGCTAAGTGCCTTGGCATGACTACTCAGCTGCAGTAAGGGTGTAATTAGGTGCAGACTCAGGCCCTTGTTGCACTGCTCAGCATGTAAGTGAAAAGGAGCTGGGTGAGATATCTACTCTGAGGCAGTTGAGAATACCTTCAAGAGGTTGTTGATCTGGGCCACAGCTAGCTCTGTAAGGAAGGGAACTACCAAAAAACACCTCCAGAGTGCAGTACCGCTCGTAACCCATGGAATACAGGACATGAAGTAGCCACCTTGATGCCATGCAAGCCAGGACACTCTGGCTTGTACCAGCCAGTGATGGTTGTCACATTAGCTTGCTGTCTTGGCAGTGGCCATTCAAAATGCAATTGCAGACTATAGCTGCCTGATTCAAACCTGTACCACCAGCTCAATTGCATTGCACAAAACCAATTTTAATAATCCAATTTAATCCTAATTAATACGGGAAGCTGTGGCACCATCATAAAAAGTAAAAGGTATCCTTCACATTTGAGGTTTGCATTTTTCAGAATTTACAGATCTTAATTTCATAACTATACATTAAGTTCAAGCCATCAAAGGGATTTATTTAATCTAATTTCTACTTCAATGAGCAGAAAAAAAGGCTCCCAGCATCATCCTACCACATCACTTGATTTTATAAATCACATATAAGTAAAATTAACATTTATAAATCTAGAAAAATTAATCAAGTCTTTCTCATTCTGTTAAGTCTATAAAGTTTAGATGTAGCAGGAAAGTGAGCTAATTTAAAACTGTCGTTTGGGTCAGCATATCTATTTACAGTGTTCAATTACATGATCATATCATTTTGCACAGCCTTCTTTATATTGGCAAGCTATAAAAGAGCTTCTTCAAATGGAACCATTGTTCTGCTGCACAGTCTAAGAATAGCATAGATATATATAAGGCCTCAGCTCCAGGGCTGTACAGAAGACCTGCCTTGATAAATTCAAAAGTTTCCTATTGCATCAAAGTTCCTTCCTCTTTTCTCTTCCCAATCTCTCTTGCCCAAATATACCGGACTGTATTTGGGCCAAGCAGCTCCCCCCCCATCCAGCTCCCACATGGATTAGGTACTAATCTTCTGTCTTTTCTTTAGGACAGACAACTGCATTTTATTATTTCCAAATTTTAAAGGCTGCTCTCTTTTTTTAACCACGTTTAGCCTAGCCTGTCACATAATACAGAACTAGGTGTTATTTGCAGGTCAGTATTTTCACTTGCTTGTTAAGAGTTGCTGGCAGAAAGCTTCCAAGGGCCCTTAGCTCTAGACCTCTCTTCTGTTTGTCAATTGTTGATGGTTTAACCATAACAGAGCAGTAGCTCTTCAGTCCCAAGTATATAATAATAAAATCTTTGGGAAGTCTACTAGAAAACTCAATTTAGGATACATGGTACTTCCTTACAGAAGTAAAAATATTGTGGTCAGTAGTCTAAAGGTCTTTAAAGCATCTGAAAAGTTTTGTTTTGCTTTCAGCTGATGAGAGGATGGAATTAAAAGAAAATAACAGCTTTTTATTTTCTGGATGGTTAAAGAACCTGTAAGAACACTGGTGTGAGTGATGTTTAATAATGCACATATGGATGGTGGGTAACGAAAAAATAAAACATGAACTGACAGAAAAAAAATATCCTAGCTTTAACCAAGGAGATAACAGAGGGGAAAAAAAAAAAAAGTTATGAAAGGAGCAGACACTGCTTTTTACTCCTGTCAGAGGTTTTCAATATCCTCCCAAATCAGGGTCTCAGCAAAGAAAAAGGCAAAAGCACAGCTTATCCAGCTCAGAGAGACCCCCAGGGAGTCCCAAGGGCAGACTGACCTCCAGAGACAAGAGATGCTTTAGCAAGTCTGCTTTGCTTGCTGCCTGCAAAGGCCTGTGCTTAAGCCCTGAACAAAGAAACTGTGGGATGAAAAACACCTATGCAAAGCTTTTCGTATCTGTAAGGGTTTGCTAGTGTTTCACAAAAGCGTCCTAAAGAAAATGTAAGAGGGGGGGCACTGCAATTCCTAGTGTCACTGGAGGCAGATGAGCACTTATCCCCAAGGTCCAGAAGTGCCTGACAGACATCTGAGAAATCAACCCAGGGAGTCAGCAAGAGGTTAGATTTCATCACAGCAAGTGACTGAAAGTTATGTGAGAGTATTTTTTCAGATTTGCAGATGTTTTCAAAACTGTACAGACTGTTTCCATGCAATTTCTTATAGTCTAACTCACTCTGCATCCCAAACACTCAGACCCCAGGAATGCAGCAGTCTGGCACAAGCTGCTCATGAGAGGGAAGAGAAGCTGCTATTTATACATGTTATATGCCACTATCTGTTCTCTTTTAGCAAGTGACTTCAGACAAATGCTTAAGGAACAGACCCTCATTTTATTTCAGTTTTAGAAATCCCATCAGCATGCTCACTGAAGAAACAGCTCCTAGAAAAGCTGCATGTAAGCTTATAGAGCTAGATTTTTAAACCATGTTAGTTTTGGCCTGGCTCTGGTCCCCTGGAGTTATTTTGGCCAGCACTTTCCATTTCTGAGAATCTTACAGATAGTGTTTCAACAAGGAGACTTCTTCAAGCACATACTCTGATGCACTATGAGGACATTTATGGCATCTTTAAAGAGCCTGACTTCTCTGGAACAGGAGAGACCATCGAAGAGATAGAAAAATACAGGAAGTGTAGCCATATTTTGATAGATCTCCCTTCCAGTCCCACCAAGTTGTGTGAAATATTTATATTGGATCAAACAAGATCTTCTGAACAAATACATAGAGCAAACTTAGATAGAGCAGAGACCATTTAAAAATGTAAAGTAACACAAAATGCTTTCACTAATAGTTGGAATATTTATCACTTTATCTGGGCATTGCCCTTTCATATACTTGAAAAAAAGCATTTTTCTGTTCTGAAACAGTGCCATTCTTCTGTGTAGCAATCAGTGCTAAGAAACAAGGTCTAAGAACATCTCAGAAAGTGGAAAAGAAAAGAGGAAAGAAAACAGCACTCAAGATACTGCTTCAGCTGAGGGGTCTGAAGAAAATGATGACATGCCTAGCAAATGTGAAGAAGTAAAACCTGGCCTTCAGAAAGGAGGTCACCTGGGGTTTAGAGTGCACCAAACGACTCCAGTTACTTCTCTGAGAAGTGTATTTTGGTTTTACTATTTATTAGCAGCACCCTTAGATCATTTGGCCTTTCCATTGACTCCTGATAGGATTTAATTACAGTAGATGTGATAGGATGTATGCAAAATTATAACATGCAAATACATTACCTGGAAAAGCTGAAATATAGGTGAGTAGCATCTCTTTCACTTGGGTGAAAGAGTCACTAAGCAGAAGGAAGAAACAATTTACTGAGAGCTGCAAGCCAGATCTGTGGCATATCCAAGCTTAGAAGCCAAGGCATTCATCATTTCTAAGGAAAAAAAAAAGCTTTTGGATGCTGAATTTGGGGAAAGAAGAGAGAGACAATAAAATCTTTTACATTAAAACTAAGTGCAATGTGTGATTTGATTATCCAACTACAAAAGCATCCCCAATGAAAAATGCATCAAGCAGATTGGTATACTGAAAGGTAACAAGCAATAAACTGTGATGGGAGACACAATTATGCTAAATCATCTGGATAATGTGATAGATCCCAAAATTCATTATCATCCCCCAAATAAACTGCAAAGCTGACTTCATTGTGTACACCTTCAATATCATCAGTCTGTAAGTGAACACATCTGGTAAAGGGAAGTTTCCGCTCACTATGAGCATGGCAGCACAAGCCATCCTCCGGACACCTGTGCACTGAAACAGCCCCAGTCTGCTCCCATGAGCATCTTTTGTAAACGTGGGAGAGGTCCTTTTGTATTCTTAATGTTTCTGGCCAGTTCACAGTAGCTGAAGTAAATCTTTAACATGGGTGGTTGAACAGTATAGCATCTGCATTTTCTTCACAATAAAAACCAATTTTATATCCTTAAACAGCAGAGATAATTTTGCTTGATAGAGCACTTTATGAAAATGGCTTATCATTTTATAGAAATAAACAAGAAATGAAATCCTATTAAAAAAAATCACAATACTAAGAAAAAGGCTGAATTTAATAAAAAAAATAGGGGAAGAGAAAAAATTCAATTTGAACAATAAAGTGTTTATATGAAAGACTAGAAGAAATACAGCATATAAATCATTAGAAAATGTTCAGAAGAGGCCTGAGAACTCAGATGATATATCCTTGTGCTTTAAGGACTGACTACACATCATTTCTGACAGATATTTCTCAAACTTGTTTTTAAAAGGTTCAACATCAGTCTTCAACATTTTCAAGCAAACACTTTCCACATTTCACTATCCTTTTCCTGAGAAAGTATTTCCTAATACTTTTTCCTACTGAAACATCCTGCCTACATTTTTTTTAAGCACAAACCCATTAATTCTTGTCCTAGCAACAGTGGATGTATAATAATACCACACTGCCTTTGGTTCTGCAGTAACCTTTTACTTGTTGAAGATTATTACCATGTTTTCCTTCGCTCCACAGAGAAAATGGAACAGTTTCTTTTCTGTCTCATTCCTCATATTTTAAATGTACCTCTGATCATTCCCATGGCCTAGGAAACAGTGATCTTCACTTGATCTCTGTATTTCTTTATGTCAAATGTTTAACATTGCTCCATCAGAGAGTTCAAGGGAAAGATCATCTCACCTCTGACGTACACGCCTTTTTGGCCCTGCTCCCATTACAATGCTGCTTTTCCTCCAGTAGCTGGGCACAGATTCTTACCGGGCATCTTACCTTTTAGTTCACCCAAGACAGCCTTTCCAATGAAAAACACCATCTTCCCCCACTGCTCATCACTGCTTCCCAGAAGAGATAAATAGTTGTGGCCATACTTCTGCAGCAGCAGCAGAGAGATCTGAAGGCCTTACCAGTGCTCATTCACTGAATCACTAACTTCCCACATGCTATTGGTGTTGGAGACAGATTTTAAGCTTTGACCAGGGGATTTTCATGTGCTGGAATTTCCAGGATATAAAAACATTCAGAGCTGGCTGATGGTCTTCTGCTTAAAAACACTGAGGGTGCAGCCTTCAACCTGCAGCATAAGGCATTTCAGCTGAACTGATTAAGGCAGGGTCAGAGACTGTACCACACACAGACCCCATACTGAGATGCCAGCCATGCTTCATAGACCAGATTGCTCAGCCCTGCACACATACATATATCTCCTGCTTTTCCAAGTTTTGACCGTGCAGTTCTTCCTTTTCTGCACTCCTTTTGGCTGCCCAGTTAACCAAGGAAAAATATCAGTAATGTGCATGCACAGTGTAAGAAGCATCTACATCACTGAAATTAAGTAACCATCCACACACAAGAAAAGTGAGGGAAAAAGATAAAAAGAAAGGAGAAAAGGTCTTTCACATATAAGGCAATGTGAGAAACCCTCCCTGAAATTGTGGAGGTACAACTTATCAGCACTTGGTGTATCACCAGGTGTGGAAAGCTGATTCATTTATGCACATTGAAGGTTTCACATTGAAAGTTTCACATTGAAAAAAAGTGGCTAATGACTCTTTACTACATCTCTCTACAAGCAGTTGAATTATATTTCTGCTTTTGTTACAAACAAAGGGACCACTTCAGAAATACTTTCCATATTAGATCTTTAGTGAAACCAGAAGAAAGAACTGCTCCTACTATTGTACAAATCAGTAAACCCAGTCAGTCTTCAGACATGCAAAGCTTCCAAGGAAGCCATCTCACAGGGGTAACAAGGTCTGGGTCTCTGTTGCACCCATTATCTCAGACATCACAAAAAGGTAGCCTCACCACACAACATTTGAGAATCAAAAACAAGTATATTTCACTGACAGTACTCCCCATCCTTTCATCTAACAGTCATCACTGTTAAAACGCTTAGCCACTGTCACCAAGTTTTTATTTCCAGAGCTTTTTACAGATATTAGCAATAGTGGTAGAGACTGCAGCAAGGAAGAAACACAAAGCAGATCTGCAGAAGTGAGGAGAGCTCCTTCCAAGAAGCCTTTCAACTATCATATGATACTTTCTGGTTGAGTGATCACCTCTTATTTGTGAGTCTTAATCATGTACTTGGCATCAAATAAAGGAACTACCCACAATATTAACAGTTATACAGGATTGGAGGTGGAAGTCCCTATTGTTTAAAGCAAGAGTTAGACAGTTTTACCACATGATCCCCTCATTCAGATTCTTTGACCCATTATGAAAACATTTTTAAAGCAATATTTGCCACAGGGTAGTCACTCATGTTCTATCTGTCTTACCCCTCCTCTTTTCATCTGTGAGCACTTCATTACCAGTGGATAATACCAATGCTATAATACCACTTTCCCTTGGGAATAAAATAATAATCATCTGTGTCATTCAAGAAAGATTCTGCTTGGGCCCTTATGCACAGGAATGCACAGCTATAAAGCACACCTGATAAAAACATCTGATTCTGTTCTGTTCTCAGTTCCAGAAATACAGGTACAATGTGTGATTATTTGTTTCTAGTAAGGGGGTTTGAATACTCTCTTGTTTGCACAAAGAGCAAATGCACCCTGCCCATTAAGACAGAAAATATACGAAAGATGCCAGTAAATGCAGCAACAGTGCTGTTGCTATTAATATATTTCTATTTCTCTTTAGACTATGAGTATTTCCTTCATTAGATTCATGGTTCAGCTCTGTATTTTCTTCTCCCTAGAATGTAACTTCCTAGGACTCATACTGTAATGGGTTTTATCAGAAAACGACCTGTTCAAACCAGCTCGAGAAGTCAAGGATAGAGTGAAAAAAAGCACACAAGGAAAGACTGCAAGTGCCATCAAATGTGCTGAACTCTTTGTACACAACACACTTATCTGTATTTTGGGGGAATTTCTGAAAGGAATATTTAAGTTTTGGGTTTGGCAAATGATACCATTAGTGGAAAGAAGGAAATAAAACATGGCAAAGATCTACAGAGGTAAATTATGAGTCCTAATCCTGTTTAGGGAACTTGATTCTGTTTCATTCGCCTGAGACACAACTGTCCCTCAAACCCCCTAATGAAGACTCTTGTGTATTGCACTTTTCAGCTGTGGAAAGTTTAAGTTAAATTATCCCCACTCTCCCAAGTTATTTCCCAAAACTCCATCAAGAATATTTAGACAAAAAAGTAATGCCTTTGTAGAAGTCCAGCCACAGGGCTTCTTGCAGGCTACAGGCTTCACAGCCATGCTGCAAGTTCCCTGTTTTGCAGGACAAAACATCACTCAGTTCCACTCTATTGCTCTACATCTGCTTTTTTAGGAAGGCAATTGCCACTCCAAATCTTACAATTGCTCTGGTTTTGTATTGCTTTGCTTTTCAGATCAATGAACTTCACAGAAATATAAATGTAACCTCCAAATACTAACACAGCCTAAGCTTATATTCAAAATGGGGGTGCTTTTCTGCAAGAAAATGGGTTGTTTCACACCGCTCCCTGTCCTGATTCCATTTTCCAAATCAGCCTCCAAAGGACAGTGTCCATCATGTTCAAGCCCTGCTTCCAGACAAGAAAGTGAAGGTCACCCCCCTGAGCCAAATGAAGACAATGGCAGAGGGGAACAATCTGAACCAAAGGTATTTTTAAACTTCATCATCAGGGGAGTTAAAACACTGTACTTAATGATAGCTGTTGTCAAGATTAACTATAGTATCGTGGGAAAAAAGGGCTAAAGTCACACAATAATTACATGTACTTTGATGTTTATTAAGAACAGCTACTCTTGTAAAATTATAAAGCTGAATTCAAAGATTAGAGTTTAAGTTCTGTCAGCACTTTTGTCATAATATTTAGTGAGATTAGTCATTTTGTTAATGAAACATACAATTTGATTATGCTTTTTAAAAACACTTTACATACAAACCTTTTAACTTACAAGTGTATGACTGAGTTGACATCACACGTTGTTAAATCTACCTTTAATGATGACCCTCGCTCTTGCATACAGAGATGCATGTACACGCACATTTTAGCTTTTGACAGGTAAGTGTACTTCTACTTCAGTGTAAGGCTGTATGTTTACAGGAGGTGAAAATCCCACCTTAACTTGGAAATGACAGCAAGCATCAAAAAAGAACTTTGTCTACCATGGCCAGACTGGGCAAATTTGTAGAGAGTTGCTTATATAACATGCATATAGAAAAGAAAACAAAGGGGAAGATTCATAAACAAAAAGTATCCTTCAATAAATTCTCATTAATACAAAGATACATCTAGAGAAGGCATCAAAAATAACTATTCCTTCAGTTTGTTTCTACAGTGACTAGGTAACTTAGTTGTTCTTGGGACATACTAACCCTTGTCATCACAGATTATGTTTTCCAAGCCTTTGAATATTCATTATACAACATCCTGGAGAAGCAGCAATTGTTTTTATTATTATTTTCTGGACAGACTGAAACAGGGCAAAAGAAAGGGCCTAATTTGAATAAATAAATAAATAAATCAGTACTTAGAGAAAATTAGGAGAAAATTGGGTATGCAAGTTCAAGCAAGTGATCCATAAGATCTCCACCCACCTGCCTAAGCTGTGGAGTGTCCAAGTTCTCATCAGTCAGATGAGGCTCAGGCTCTTGTGCATTTTCTAAGCACCTCCAAACTCTGCCAAGACTCTGTTATGCCTAGCCCAAAACATAGCAACTGTGAGCACAGAGCAGGACACCAAATCCAACCACCTTCCCCATTCTTGACAGGTACAGGCCCAGTACTCTCACCTATCACCTCCTGCCTTAAAAAAATGGACTACTGGGAAGAGAAAGTGGGAGCTGAATTCTCACTTTGGAGCTGGGCTGATGTACAGAAAGGAGTAACACAATATTCAGAGTGAGTATAAGGCTAAAGAAGAAAACATCAGTCCAGTACTGACTCCAGCTTTCATACTCCTATATCATGTTCTGGTTGTATAAATGATAAATTTAAGAAGTCTTATCTGAGATGAACAGTTAGCTACACTGCTCTGGATTGTTTTCCAGACCTAGCGTTTTTTCAGCTGAGTTCAGGTACCTACACCAACTTCTGCTTACACCACAATCATAACGTTTAGAAAAGAAATGAGCAGGAATGCATGGCTAAGGGTAGCTCTGGTGAAGTGGGCAGAAGAAAAGAGAAGGGTATCCAGTGTCTATGTAGTTGCCAGTCTGAAGTTCACAGCTGTTGAAAAAATCATATTCTGCAGGTAGCCAGAGATACAGGGTAGTGCAGAATTACAATTAATTTTACTGTTTTGTAGACAATACTGACAAGGAAATGTGAATGTTTTATAATTGTTACAGGCAAAACTGTTCAATCTACTAAAAAATAGTACTAGAAACCAACAAAAAGGGTATCTTAGTTTTGGCTTTCACACTTGTTCACTGTTAATTATCAGCATCTTTCTTGGTCACTTCAGTGGAGCAGGAAGTCGGGCATCAAATCTGATTACATATCCAGACAGGAATTAAATCCTCTGCATGTCACATTAGACAGACCAACGGGGCAACACAAAGCAAATTCTCTGTCATACCTTACCCATCACAGTGGAAATTTTATTGTTTAGAGCTGCCAGTTTATAAGCACCACACTCAGGATACATCTTCATTTTTTAAAAAATACCAGTCCCAAAGGCCATCCAGCTGCAACGGCTATATTGACAGATGAGCACTGTTTACATTCCTCCAGCAGAATGAGATAATACAAGAATGTCAAAAATTCAGCCAAATCTGCTAAAGAAAATTCTCTCCTTTACAAAACATCTCAATTCTGAGCAATGGGATTTTCCACAACTGTGGAGTGCCATTTTCCAATTTCCGCACTTTCAAGTGATCTATTGGCTGGTCTTGCACAACTATAAACACAGCAGTACGTTTTTTAAATGACATCCTTTTAGATGGATACTTCGTTAATCTCCTATTCAGTTTCCTGGGCAGCAACCCTGAAGAATAATAGTTGAGTTGGAAAAGCACTTCATTTTGACATGGAAGACTTGTGATTCTTTTCCAGCTGAATGAAGAGACTGAGTACAGTAGTTTTCTCACAATACAGTACTCTGCTTTAAAAAAACACACACATCATTTTCCCCTTTACCCTCACCTCTTCAGCTTGTACTTCAAAAGAATGCTCATATTGTTATACAATGTGTTGGTATTCTGGTTTAAATCATAAATGTTTGGGAACAAAAAGTTCCAGAAAGAATGATATTCCAAAAGGCAACACTGAATTTCAATTTGTGATACAACTTCAATACAAGTATTTCTACATGAGGAATTTCTTTGGTTTTCATTTTGGTTTTCTTTTCTTCTCTTTTTTTGTTTTGTTTTGGTTTGTGTTTTGTTTTGGTTTTGTTGTTTTATTTTTTTATGAGAGAATATGAAAGGCTGACAAAACAGAACAAGAATGAACAATTATTTCTTTAGATTAATAAAATCTTACATGAAATGCAAATCCTGCTCTTGCTGCTTTAACTTCAATGGAAGTCAGATCAAGCATTTGGTGTACATCCTATGGTCTGAGCACGAGTGCAAAAATTGAAATATACAATCCAAAACAATATGAAGGGCTGCCTATCCCACATGACAGTTGAATATCTACCAGCCTACACAAGAACAATTAAATCTAAATTCCTAAATGGAGATCAGATGGCACAGGAGATTACAAATATAATATGGGTCATTTCATCTCTAGTTTACTGTTTTACATACAGTCTAAGTGAGTATAGAACAAAAGAAAGTCATTAGCAGCAGACATCTGCTGGTAGACAAATGAGCTGATCTCAGTCTAACTTTTTCTAGACACACAGATACATTGGGACAGAGAAGAGGTGAGAAAAAGAATCACAGAATCTTTCTGGGTGGAAGAGATGTTTAAGATCTTCAAGTCAAACCATTAACTCAGCACTGTCAGGTCACCACTAAATCATACCCCTAAGTGCCACATCTACCCATCTTTTCAATACCTCCAGGGATGGTGACTCCATCACATCCCTGGGCAGCCTGTTACAATGCTGGATAACCCTTTTGAGGAGGAAATTTTTCCTAATATCCAAGCTAAACCTCCCATGGTGTAGCAGGGGAAGCACCAGAAAATGTATGTAGCTAGAAAACTTCCAGCCTCTGGACGGAAGTCCAGCACTGCCCCATCTCTTGATCCTTAGTGGCCCCACTGGAAGTAGACAGGTGAAACACCACAGGAATGACAAGAGCATTTCACTGGGAATTTTAGTCTCAAATGCTTTAAGCATTTTTTACAAGCAAGTCTATCTTTAGAAAGGGATTTGAAAGTTACATAATAAATAACTTTCCTATATTAGAAGGAAGACAAAGTATTCTGTTTAAATGTACATTGTTTCACAAGAAGACAGGCCTTCACAGACTTCATCAGGACCGTCATCACATATCATGGCACTGATTTACATTTAAAGGGGGAAAGGAAAGATTTTGCTCTCTAAATCTAGGCTTTACCAGAATTAGGCATGAACTAGGTGAGCACTAGATTTCAACTTTCATTGCTCAACCAGTGAGATACAAGCAAGAACAAAAGTCATGTGACATGCTGGGGAAGACAGATACTCCTCAAGTAAGTCAGAATTAATAAATGCTTCTTAAGAGAGCCTCTTTCCCAGGAACATGGATAAACATTTTCAGGCTTCACTGGCAAAGAAGTAATGCACAGACATATACAAGTATATGGCAATACACAACAAAAAGCAACAGATCTCACTTCAAGCTAGTATCATGAATCCCAAGAATGAGAAAAGTCTACAGAGGAACAATATGCTCTGTATTATAAGTTCCTTTTCCTTTCTTCCACTTACAGCTTTTTAAATGTTCAGAAAAAAAAGATTACTAGGTTGCTAGATTATTTTTAAATCTCAGACAGTAGGCAAAGATTCTATAGTTAATTTGCAAAGTATTCGTTTTGCCTTTTCCCAGATAATAGCATCCAGGTAATCAAAGCCACACAGCATGGCTGTAAAGTCCAGGCAGAAACAAACTCAGGAACAGCAAGAACAGCAAAAAGTTAATATCAGACCATAGGAAGCCATTGTTTCCATTTTAGGAATAATTATTCGAGCTAAAAATTCAGGCAGTTTCTGAGATGTGAAAACATCTGTTCAAGAACCTCAGTACAAATTAAGGCATCCCAATATATACAAAGAATGAATAAAATTGCTCCACAAATAAGCCAAATACTCTTTATTGGTTAAAAACATTCAGGCAGTTTCATTCCAATTCTTAAACAAGGAAAACAGATCCAGAACTTAGAGGAGTTATAAATAAGTTTCA
This sequence comes from Megaceryle torquata, assembly GCA_024611175.1. Taxonomy (NCBI): domain Eukaryota; kingdom Metazoa; phylum Chordata; class Aves; order Coraciiformes; family Cerylidae; genus Megaceryle; species Megaceryle torquata. The sequence continues at coordinate 39,532 of JANIJG010000516.1, read as the reverse complement.
GGTTCCTTAAAGTAGTGGGTGAGAGAGGATGCAGGAGCATTATGACTGAAAAGTTATAGCCTGTTGTTCAGTTTTTATTAGAATTTAGGCTGATGAAATGCATACAGATAAGTAACATGTAAACTAAATGACATAATCAGAAGTCACACATAACACAATTTTATTGCTATATTCTTCAGCCCTCCAGTTTAATGAACTGTTGGTCATGTTCCACAGAGGTGCAGAGATTCTTCAGGGACACAGCACAGGACACTGACACTTGTTATTAAATAATGCCATCAGCTTATGGAGATATGTTTAAAGTAATAAAAAAACACCATTATTTTTATACCTGGAACAAGTTAGAAGAATGGACTACTCCTCCATTCTAGCCCAAGGGAAATCATTAGACGTAATACATGTTGTGATGGGTACTATTACATTTTGTTACAAGCTAAATCAAGTTTAAAACCACTGTTTAGACAATAACCCAATTGTCTTAGTATTAATCAGGCATTTTCCTTTTAAAAAAGATCTTACTTCACTTTCTGTTTGTTTGTTCCTTTGCTATGATAGTAAACTCTTGAGTCTCAGTTCAGAGCACTCCTCTTAGAAATGTTACAAACTATAAACAAAGTTGATGTCATACAAAATGTGTCAGATAGGAAGAACTGATTGTTACAACAGGCCTTTCCTAACACATGCTTTGCTTATTTGCATCAAAAGGAATTGGTTCTCTTCAGTTCTTATTTTCTTTTTGCTGACCTGCAACATTCCTTAACATTTAGCATTGCAAGATTTTTAAGGGTGAAATAGCACAACATGGAGATAGATGGGAAGACTGACTACCCCATTCAAGTTTAATTTCATTTCTTTCTCTAATTACCCTTGGCTGAAATGCACCAGTCACTACTTTCGGATGGTTTAGGCTGTGCTGTCAGCAGCTGATCTAGTAAAGAAAGAGCGAATTTGAGGAGCATGAGGAGAGCAGACTCAGTGCCTGCTCCACAAGAAAGCACTAGCAAAGCCATTTCTGGATTTTAACCTTTTTTCCTACCTTCTGGTCAGCATCTTTTTCTGCACAAACTATTGGTATGTTTTCTTTCTCAAAGACATCTGCAGATTATAGCCACAAGGTGGGTTAGAGAGGCCAGGACACCACCACACCTGAAGGAGTAGTTTGGGGAGCAGCAGGGGGAGGTTTGAGAACACATTTCCCCAGAAAGGGGGGCAGTGCTCTTCTCCTGTCCCTCTCCTCCCTGCCTGCATGGAACCATATATTTCCTTTATGACAGCACCAGTACTTGTGGTGGACCAGACCTGACCTGGTAGAAGGAAAACCCAAGAGAAGTAAATACAATCAATATAGAAAGCCTGAAAATGAGAGCCAAAACAAAGAACGAGGGGGGAATGCAGGACCATGGCTCTCAGCAACTGCAGTCTTGATTCTGCCTTAAACCTCACCCTTGGATGGAATAGCCCAAGAATGCGTCTGGGATGTAACCACAAGCAGGAGAGAGAGCACAGCCTTGGCCAGGATGCAGCAGTTATTTTGCTGTGTGTCTCCATAAGTGGGTCACAGAGACTGCACCAGCTCCAGCTGCCAGACTCTTATCATCCCAGCTGGCCACAGGGTGGGGAAGGTGGACGAGTGACAGCTAACAAGCCACATATGCTGCCCACATTCCCAGGTAAAAGTGAGCAGTTGATCTGACAAGAGTTCAAGCTATTTATACCAATAAAGAGTTTGTCTCATCAACACTATATTTTATAACCAGCTATGCTACTTCTGCTGGCCAGTAACATCTCACACAGTGCTGGACGGGCACTGCTCCCAAATAACTCGACTCTAGTTTCACATTCCTCACCTCCACGTTCTTGCTGCCCAGTGGTTTATTTTACAGATTCTCTGGCCTCAAGAGGCTGCTATCATGTTCCTCCACCCCAGCTACAGCCCTACCCTCCTGTCCCCTCTTAATAGGGCCTTTGTCAGCTCCCATATGGGGGTCAGCTGTGGCACCTGGGAGAAGCTCTTGCCTGCAGACCCGCTGCCTGCCTCCCCAGGCCCTCCTCTGACAGCCACCAGCCCTGATCTGCTCCACACAGGACCCTTGATGATAGGAAAAACAAAATGTGAGGCATCACGCAAGATCAGCAATGCAAAGCTCCAAATCCTTTCTTCACCTACAGTGTGTCTTTGCCACAGTCTCACACATTCCTGGGAGGAAACTAATCCTCAAGAATAATGCAGCTTGTTTCTTCAGGCTGGTCTGGCTGGAGCAGAATTCCTGTTCTTCACTCTAATCATAAACCATTTGCCCACTTCTGTTAAAAATATATCATTTCGGTTCATCTCAAAAAACTGCAAATCCAAGATTACACTGAATTGATCCCATAAAATAGTTTGATCTAGGTAAACTGCATAGTAGGTACAATGTGAAAGTGACAGTTATTTCTTAGGAGCTTTCCTAGTTGTATCTTAATTACAGGACAGGTAAATGAGACAGGCATCTCTGCCAAAAGGCGTTTCCAAAAGATGCCACTTTCTATCCAGCAATTATTTTAATGACGTCCTAATCTTCCATGAGCATTACCACAGGCTCCTGGGATGCCTATCAATAACAGGACCCATGGGTTGATCTGACACCAAATTCTGAGCTGGCCCAGGAGCTGGAGACAACGCAAGGGATTTTGCCAGTGCAGCAGACACACAACTTGCCATTGACACTCATTCAAAAGACCCGGTGAGGGTGCCCAGCCACCTGGCTCGCTAACTCGTGCTTGCTTGCGAATGCAGGTCACATGTCAGGACACAAACCTCTGAAGGAGCAAAAGCAACAAGCAAGTACAATAGGTACTTGAACCCATCGTGAATAGAGACCTAATGGGTAAATATTTGTGTACCTGTACCTTTCTTAAAGGCTGTATTCAGCCCACTCTTCAAAGAGCGGGTTGAAAGAGCACTGCCTACCCTCTATTTATTCCCGTTAGAGACTACTATTACCCCTTTGGGCCAGAGTCTTTAGCTAATGGTCACATTGTTTTTGTTGAGGAAACTGAAGATTGAATTGTGTATAAACAGGGTAGCAACCCTGTTTATTTACTGAAAATGGGCATTAAATTGTATTCCTCTTAATACAATCATCAAACAGCATGAAGGAATTTCTTTGCTCTTTATTCCAAGTCTTTTATTCACCAGCCAGCACTTCACCCAAAAACCATGACCTTTTTTCTTGTTATTTTTTTTCTCCTCTCAGGGCTCCTTTACTGAAGCTCATTTCACCATTCTTGGCTTTATCTAGAGGTCTCTGCCTGCTTTTGTGGTAACCTGGCTGCACTGCCTACACAGTGTTTTATCCAGCCCACACCCAGACATACCCTATTCCTCACTTCTAGCCCCTTCTGAAACTCTTGCAGTGATACAGCTCACGTCCCAGGTGACCTTTCATGTACGGCTATCAGCCTCTACCTTCTCAGGCTTTCATATTTGTTCTAAGGCAAAGATGGCTTTTGCAATCATCAGCTTTCAGGACACTTCAGACAACTTCCACCCAAATGACGTGCTCATTTCTGCAAGGGTTCTGGAGTACTCTGGACACCCTATGTCACTGCAACAATCAGACCAAGTCAGTCTCCCTGCACAGCACAAATGGTAAGCTCTGTAGTCCCACATGGAATACATGTTTCCACCTTTTTCACTCTATTATTTACTCTTTATTTACTTAATTATTTAGTCTTTTACTCTATTAGATTACTCTTTATTTTACTCTAAGCCCAACTCCCAGAGGTATAAATAAGCCCCAGGAGGAGTGAAGGAAAAACCTGTGTGGATGCTCATTCCTTTCTGCCAGGTATCACATCACAGAGAGGAGGTCATACTTGTGCCGGCACATGCTGCATGACAGTCACACAATACGAGTGGTGGCTGTGGCCAGCTGAAGTCAGCAACAGACAGTATGACTCCTAGTTTCTGTGCGCTGTTTCATCTTCCCTCCTGCTACAAGGGAAAAGAGTAGCTACAGCGCTTGCAGAGCATGCTCCTGTCCCTATGGGACCATGGAGGAAGGGGACTCTTGGGTACTTTGGTTGCTTGGCTTCCCAAAGATCCCATAACTGGAATGGCCTCTCCCTGGCATCCATCATCAGTCAGCTACTGATATTAAACAGTATCAATATCTTAAAGTTTGCTTCAAGACTGTAAAGACTATATTATCATGAAAATTAGAGAAAAGAAACCAAACTCCATTTAGAACAGCAAGACTATGTTTCAAGGGGCTTTAATCAAACCCATATGGCATGTGGTTTAGTTGTAGATCTTTACTGCCAGTAAGAAAGCCTGAAAGGTGAGAGTTAATGTTGGTTTTCTTGCATCCTGGCAAGAGATATTCATTTAGCTTCACCCCTCAGAAGCTGCACCAATAAATTATGCTTTTTCTGAAGCCTGCACAAAACTCTCCTCTCAGCAGAATCAAAATGACACATTTCTGTAGATGGAAGGGAAAGGAAAACGAAAATAAAACACTGAATGTGTCAAGATCTATACTCCAGCTACTTCATTATCCCAAAGTAGTATCACCAATAAATATGTTAAGGAAAAAAAAGATACACAGGATTGATGTAAAGATTCTGCTTCCCATTGAAGTTATCCTAACCATTAAAAAATGTAAGTTTCTTCACAGCATGAGGGGTTTTTTAGCACTCATTGCTATCATTTCACAGGTTACTGCTATACAGCAGCTGCTTACCTGAACATTCACATGTATTGTTGAATCTTGATATCCATTATTTTCTAAAGCACATAGTGGCAATGAGCTCCACTCTTTAATCACACATTGTAAGAAAAAGTTGCTGATTGACTATCCATCCTGAATTCAGCTACCTGGAAACTATATAACTTATGATTAAAGAAAGTGCAAGTATTCCTGCTCACCCTTGCTCAATATATTGCTTCTTCTCAGGCAACATACAGGCAGATTTCCATCAGTTAAAGCTGTTCATTACAGATGTATTTCACTGCTGTACTCATTTCATTTTACTTTTTTTGTGCTTTCTCATGCTGTAGCATATCTGTTCACACCCTGAAGCATGCAGTGTGGAAAATACATCTAATGAAGACAGAATTTCAGGCTTATTCCTGAGAAACTGTGAAACAAAGAACAGTACCTTGACAGCTTCTGTTATTGTTTGGACTTGATTTGAAAATGAAGTTGGTAATCTTTTGATCATATACACTGTAAAACATTATTGTGCAGCCATAAATACTATTTCCTGCCTTAAGAAAAATCACAGGCTATTTTCCAGATGCATTGTAGCACAATGGGCATTGCATCAAAAGACAAAATCAATCACTACAAAGAAACACATATATTTCTTTCTTTTTTTTTCTTAATGTTAAATTACTTGACAAATTTGAATGGGAACTCTAACACGTTTAATATAAGATTTTAATACAGAAATGGTGGCTGGCAAACTGCACAGGAATTTGTTCCTTTAACAGATGCACTATCAAATATGTGAAATATCCCAATTTTGTCAGAAAAGAATGGCCTAAATCCTCATCTCAGTTACTGACTGACTTCAGTTCCCATGGGATGGAATTTGGTGCGGTGAATTTAACAGGAAACAATAGACCAAACAGTCTCATCGCCTGTAAAAATTAAACTACATTTTCATAACTTGGGAGTTATGTAAGGAATATCTCAGAGGCACGCAGTTATAAGAGCCCCACACTCAGCAAGCACACTTTGAAGGATAAGGCCAAATGATAATTGCCTCCAGAACTTGGGAAGTATAGAGATCTCAAATAATTACAATCCCCAGAGCACGTTAGTCACTTTGGAAGTTGTTTAATGCACTTTTGGAGAAAAGATGGGGGGGAGAGAAGGACATGGGGAGGGAGGAGGCCTTTGTGCAGCCAAGTTTAATCATTCTTGCTCTGTGTGCACATGCTTGTCCTTAACTAGCTAAGCACCTTGTTCCGCTGAAAGTCCCGAAGCATATATGTAGACAACATATACCCACACCACTCCCATGCATAAGGTTAAATACACCCCAGCATTTTCAGGACTAAAAACCAAGTCCCAATCACCTTCAACATCACTGGGTTGGCTGCTTTTCCATCGGTAGAAATATGTAAACTTTGGTCATGCAGGACAGTGGGAATTGCATACACACCCTTCTGTGTGTATATTGGCTAACAGAGACCTCAGCCCAATGTGTTGTATCCTATTTTTAAATTAACTCTTTTTAGCTTTAATAAAATACACATATTTGAAAAAAAAAAAAATTATGAAAACCTCCACCCAGCTGAGAGAGCAGACCTCATGTCTGATGAGGACTGGGAACAGGAAATAGATAGAAAAATTCTTAAGAGGACAGCCTTCATCTTTGTCTTGCTTGTTAATTCTTCACAGACAATGCAGACGCCAGGCCTATGGCTTTTTGGCCACCCTGTGGTCTGCTTCACGTTTCCTCTTATTTTCAGAGCTAGCTTGCTCACAACTGGAAAGTGATAGTGGAACAAAACTGTAAAGAAGTCAGAGTTTGAAGAAGGATTTGAAGAATACCCACTAATTCCAGGAACAGCAGCAGGTGGGTAGTTCGACTGTGGCAGTACACCTGTCAAAGCATAATGCAGGCATCCCAAGGAGAGTTCAGGGAGGATGGAAACCTCCCATGGAGCAGAAGGGCAAAAGCTCGCTTGATGTTGATTCTGTGAATACAAGGAGCAATCTGGAAATACTGGAAGGGAACTGCAAAAAATGGGTAGAGACACAACAGTGGGAAGATCTCTGCCTGTGAGTCCTGTGTCCCAACAGAGGCAGATTTGTAGAGCAAGAGAGTCACTGCCTGAAGAGTCATTCACCACAGTGTAAGTATTTCAAGGTTTACTTTGCATGGGATCTAGCCTGACTGTGTCCCACTACATATACTCTCGGAGAACATCAACAGGATTAGATTCATGCAATAGGAATTCAGTCAAGCTATGTACTCCAAGACTTGCAGCTCAATTCAAAGCACAGCAAGTGGAAATGATGGGAAGGTTTTCTTCAAAAGCATGATCCAAGCTGGATGGACATGCCCTGAGAGACATGACATTGCCAAGGCAGGGTAACCAGGCAAATAGAGCTCTGCTGAAATTTTGAACAGGGAAGAGGCCTTTGAACTCCATATGTGTATAAACAAGGAACTCATGCAGACCATGCAATCAATTCAGAAGAAATAGTGGTTTACTCTAATCAACCATACTACACAACTGAGACCAGGGAAGGGTAGGTTTCCATATTGTCCTACCAAACATGAGCAAAAGAACAACTCTGTCAGACCATGTCCCACCATTAGGTATGCAGCCCATCCTCTCACTGTTCCTATACCCCCTTACTCTCTTGATGCGAGAAAACTTCTGGAAGTTACCATGGCTACATACATGTTTTTGCTTTAGTCTTTCATATCTTATATCACAGTTCTTTAGATGCACTTACAACCCAAATAAAGGTGCAAGTCTTCAGTATAGGGACTTGAGAAGCCTCTAGGACTGAGTCTTTACACTGAACAGCTTTTCTGTATGCTTGTGAGATAAATTGGATTGAGGCTTTGATCCAACTTGAGACATACAGTTGTCACATTTCCCCAGAAATATCCATTCAGGTAGCAGAAAAATCACTGAGCTGATTCTGTGTCTTGTCAGTTAAACTAATGCAAGAAGTCACTTGAAATGTTACCCAGAGAAGTAGTCCATCTTCTTATGCTGCTCTCTGCAGGGCTGGCACTGCAGTAAAAACAAGTTTTTCTGGAATGTTATGCCCATCATTTTAAACACAGATTTTCTGACCCCTAACCTCAGAGGCAGAAGACTGCTATTTCCAAGGCTTGCTCTACTGTGGCACTTCACCACACACTGAGAAGATGGAATCGGAGTCCATCTCAGCAACAAAGCACCGTTGCCGGATTTTTGTAAGACCAAGGGCAGGAGGGAATATCAGACAGGAAGGACAGAGCTGCAGAATGGAAGAAAAGCCTTCTGTTTCCCCTTTGCATTCATTCTGTAATCAATGTCGGAGGTATGATAGGTGAATATAGGCTGTCTTTGGAGGTCATCATCAATGTCACACTCATGGCCCATGTGAAAAGTAAGGCCCCAGATCAGGAGCAGACAGAGTGTGCCTTCTGGGGCAGGCAGGACCCCACGTGTCTGCCAGGCTCAGAGTCAAGCACAGGCAAATACTCAAGTGAGACCAAAATGGCAGCAACTTATGTCCTCAAGGCCAGTTTTGAAGAGAAATGTAGATATCTATGTAATATCTAATTAATATAATTAAGCTTTAAAAGTAAATTACTACATAATAATTCATTTCCTGAAAGAGCTATAGCCTCTGTTCCTCTTTTCCACTTAATTCATCTGTCTGCTTTTCTGCCTGTGCTTAGCAAAAACAGGTTAATCCTGGACTCTGCTATAGCACTGGATATTTCCCATTAGATTTCAGGGAACTTCTGATCTCCCTGTCCTTATCAATGCAAAGAAAGCATAAAGATTTAAGTAACAGGTAAAGATATGAATTAGTCATAAAGGCAGACTATTTACTAAGGTAAGTTGTTGTGCTGCAGATAGAAATCCTTCCAGAATTATTCAGAGGTGGTTTCTGAGAAACTCCAGTCTATCAATGCCAATGGACAGAGGTGCAGAAATTCAGTTTCTTATTTGTGATCACAAGCTTGAAACAAAAATAACACAAGCTGCAACATGCAAACAGGCATGTCCAACTCAGAGTATTATGAGTGCTCAGCCCACATACACAGCAAAGTGACAGTCAGTTATCACCCTGCAGTGTCAAGCCACAAAGCATCTAAGGTGTGTCTCTTCTTGAATGAACATGAACAAAGTAGTAACCATATATAGTGGCAGGATCCTCCTTGGCTACCAAACATCATTCTGTTCCAAAGCACATGATTCCCCCCCCAACCTGCAGGCTCATTCACCACCGTATTATTCAAGTTTCATGCTGTTATAACTCTGTTAACACCAGGTCCATAGAAACTCTGATTGCCTGATGATAGTGAAAGAAAGCACACATCTTTCCAGTAACGTAAAACTAAGTTCTGTTCTGTAGTTTCTTTCTAAACAAGCTGTTCCACTGCATTCAAGTGCATGACAGCTCTGTAAATTAAGGGCCACTCGAAAGCACAGCTCCGGAAAAGTTACATAAAACACATTATTAAAAGTCAAAACTTGCCTACATAAAGCAGTTGTGGGGTTTTTTTTTCATCCCTTCCTTCTACATTTAACTCCGGAGTTTTTGACAGACCTGTATTTGTTTTACACTTGTTTTGCAACCACCATAACAGGGAAAGAAAAAAAAAATAAAAAAAAGAAAAAAGAAAGAAAGAAAGAGAAAAAGAGAGAGAAAAAGAGAGAGAAAAAGAGAGAGAAAAAGAGAGAGAAAAAGAGAGAGAAAAAGAGAGAGA
>JANIJG010000516.1:0-29991 GCA_024611175.1 Megaceryle torquata | reverse complement strand
AAAGAGAGAGAAAAAGAGAGAGAAAAAGAGAGAGAAAAAGAGAGAGAAAAAGAGAGAGAAAAAGAGAGAGAAAAAGAAAGAGAAAAAGAGAAAAATTTCTTTATTAGACTATTTGTTTAACATGTTAATCCAAGATATTTTCCTACCACACTCAAGAAGAATACACAGTAATACCCATCAATTTTGAAATTTACCAGAGTTGTCTTTTGAGTTTGCATTTAGCCATTTCAGCTGAAAGCAACAAACTAATTGCTAAAAACACGTGAATCCAGTAGATCCAGTAGATTCCAGTAAATAAGATCCTTGCCAAATCTTTCCTGGTTACCAAATACTCTACCAAGTTTAAAGATTCCATTGTGATATCTTTGTACTTTATTTATAAGGCTTTGAGTAAGCCACTCCCTTTCCATATTTGTTTGAGTTTATGCCTGTATTCCCACGATTATTGCAGAACAAATCCAGGTGAAAGGTTGTTCTTATTTCACACCAGTGTTCATGTGAATTTTCCCCCCCTTTCCTGACTGTATATTTTTTTAATCATCAACTGAAATCTTAGAAGAACTCAACTAAAATATGTGAAGTTCTGTTGAAGGGTTTTTTCTTCAGAAACAAGGCACCTTTCACAAAACACTTTAACTGCACAGTGGGTCTCAAAGACCTCATTCTGGGACATTTTGTGAAGCTTCCAAAGGAGGAGAAACTTTTCCTGCTTTTCTCATTTCTCTAGTGGACTGAGAACTCTTTGAATCAGAGTAAAAAGAACAACTATTTGGTTATCTTTTCACTTCATCAGTGATATCTGTTCAGTACTGGATGCACTCCCAAAGTCCTGCCTGAACATATTCCAGCCTGAGTTGTGCAGGACTTAGGAGGGGTTCTCTGAATGCTGTCTCTCCTCTGCACCTTCGCTGGGAAAACATAAATGCGTTCCCAGGGTGTTACACAACTTTGCCGCAGGTAAAGCATGAGATACCGAGTGGGAATGGTAATTTGAAAAAATTCGAAACCGAGTGACCTTCCCTCAGCACTAACATGCCACATAGTACTAGCTTTGTTCTGACATGTGAGGCACTTCTCTTCTGTATCTAATCCAGGAATTGCTTTATATTTCATGAATCTACATGCAACATGAGTCAGATATAAACAGAGTCGCCCAACCCCTTGAAAAAATTCCATTACACTTACTCTTCCTGCCAATTCAAGTGAAAGTTTTAGGCAGAGCAGGTGGCCCACAACTTGCTTTTTTCATCTGGTGTGAGAGGCTAGGATGAGACGGTGGGTGACAGTGTGGATCACCACCTGCATGCAGACATCACCAGCCATGTTTTCCTCAGCTTAGTCCCGATGAGAGGTCTTTTCAGGTCTCTGACACACTCCAGTCTCTGGCTGGCATGGTCCTTTTCAGGTGCCAGTCTAACTGAGCCTCACTAAGGATGTCGTTCAGATGTCATCTTGTGCCTTGTGCTGATGGCACAGGTTTGACTAGACAGCTACAGTGTACAGGAACTTCCCTTGGTGGATTACACTTCTCCAACACATAACCTTACAAAATAATAGGAATTTCCTAAAACCATTCAAGTCTACTTTCTTTTTTCTTTCTTTCTTTATTTTTTTTCAAAGTCTCACAATATCTCCTGCCTACCCTAGAACTCCATTGAAATGAAGTTATATGATAGGCATCTCCTCTTCTATGACTACAATAAATAAATCAATCAATCAAACAAATCCACAAACAAACAAAAAAGAACAAAAGAAAACAAACACACACAAAAAAAGAGAGAATTGTGGGGGTATCTGCAGATACAGCCTTGCAGGTGTCTCACAGGCTCACATACAAAAAGCTAAAAGAAAACAAGAAAGCTTTGTTTGCAAAAACAGGGGAGAAAATGCAATGGGTTTAAGTTTCTGGTAGTGAATAGTAGAAGTTGCTTATATTCACTTACTCTTTACTGCACAAGGAGCTGGTATAAATGGGTTACTCCCCAGAACTTGAGTAAAAGGCTGGTTGATGTACACAAGACACCTGAACTTAAAATGAAGCAAATTCAGGAACATTAAACAAAACAAACAAAAAAATTAAATGCATTTAGAAAAATATTCTTTGCCCTCCACCTATTTCTTTCCTGTAATGCTTGCTAGCTGATTACTGCCCTTCCCCCTATATAAAACAAAATAAGAAACCTTTATCTCCAACCTCACTTCAGTGACTCACACCAAAAACATACCCTTTTCCTTCCCTGAACTTCTGAGGAATTTAGAAGTACAATCCTTAAAGCCCCAAGGGAAGTTGAGCATTTCATAATAGCCCAGGAGCCCCACCTGAGGTATGAAGAATGCTTTGAAACATGCCTGTGATTAATTAATTAACATATTGGCACCTTACTAGCTTTTTAACACTCCACCTAATGGTTTAGTTTAGAGCTGCCTGTGCCTGTTAGAGAGACTCTGTGGATTGATGCCATTCTCATGTAAAGAATAATACATTTTACATATAAGTAAACATAACAATGTAACATAGATACAGCAACTTGAATTAAGGATTAATTACAGTGATTCGTAGTGCTTAAAGAGTAGGTAGTTTACAAAGGGAGGAAGCAATTACTTTTAATGGCAGATGTTTTTTTGCTTCAACATTTCTGAGCAGTTGCATCATTCTTATTCCTGACAACAAAGTCAAAATCAGGACATTAGAAAACATCCCTACAGATGTGAGTCACATCTCCGTCCTTACATCTGCTCTCCCCACATATGGCTGGAGCCCTCCACGTTCAGGTGTGTGCCCTAACCTGCACCCAGGGAGAAGTACCCAGTGGGTACTGATGGGAGGGAGCAGAGAGGAGATGGGTAATTAACCCTGCAGCCTCATGCACGATGCTTCCTTGTGGATGACATTGTTCATAATCCTGAGATTTTGGCCCTGCATACTCATTTCTATCAGCTGATGAACTCAACTGGGTCATTTGATTTGTAGAAAAAGATGTTTGCTCAAAAACGGTGAGTTATATTAAACCTTCCTTGAAGTGTTAACTAAACTACTTGGTTAACCAAGGCATTTTGGAATATTTCTGGTTGTTTAGGTAAGCACAAACCCCACGCAACCATAATAGCAAAGTACAACCAGAATACTTAAAATACACAAATCCTCTTTCTCCCCTTCCAGCTACTAGAATAAATAACTTCTTTGTTGCATATGAGAGTCTTAGGCAAGTACTAAATTAAAGGAAAGAGTTTTGCATTTAGCCCTGAGAGTAAGGAGTTTCTTGGCCAGCCCTACATCTTGTGGAAGCACATTTCATCGCATAGCTGTAAATCCAGGGAAAGTTGAGTCCAATGCTTATGGCTTCCCCGTGACAGTTAACAGCTTTATTATTGCAGGGGGACTGACAGCAGAGGAGTGCTTCATCAAAGGCAGTGCTGGCACAACTGCTAGTAGGTATTCCAGATGGGATTTTTGGGTTGCTTTTCATCAGCTTGGAAGGGCAGAGTCAGTCTGCAGGTGATGGCTCTAACAGGTATTAGGGTCTGCCACCTACAGAGTTTTGAAAAGGAGTCCAGACAGAGTGACAGCAGTTGTCCCTTTTCTTTCTTTTCTAAGTTGTGTTATGGTTTTAGCTTTGGGTTGACTACAGGAAGCAAACCTCCTGAAAGACCAGGAAGCACTATAAAGTTGTACACTGAATTTGGAGGTGGTCTGTGAATGTCCCACAGATCTGTGGAAAACTCATTTTCATTAAGTTTCTTAATTTAAAACATGGAAGAAAGTGGTAAGCAGTACATTATTTCTTTTTTGAAATGATGCACAGTCTAGATCTTGCAATTGTGTTGACCAGAGGAGGCTGCTTTTCTAGTGATGATCATGACACAAGATAAATATCAAAACTGAATCAGTGTTCATAAATAAAACCACGAGATAAAAAATACTGATGGAAAACAAGATAGAAAAAAGAATGCATATAGGAAATAATAACCCTAAACTCTCTGAGAAAGAGCAGCCTTACTAGAAAAGACTGAGTTGATACTGAATGTCAAAATGTTTACAAGCCTAAAAATCTATAATTCAGTACTCTTGGTACAGAACTAGGATACACTGATCTTTCTTGTATGACTCTAAGCACAGATCTGGATACCTGAATACTGGAATGACAGCCCCAAATTGGAAGGAAATCAGCAAAGAACAACAATGGAGATAAAGAGCTACAAAGACTAATGAATGTTGAGAGAGTAAAGAGGTTAACACATAGCCTGAGGGTAAAAGGAAAAAATGGTAACTCTTAACAAAATATTGGAAAAGTGTGAACAGCAAGGAATTAAACTGTTTAGACTGCTACACTGAGAATTAAGAATAGTGGAAGTAAGAATATTAACTTATCCTACATATTGTATCACTAAAGAAATACAAATATCATGTACTGAATAGTCTCATTTGGAGGTGAAAATTATTATTTGTTTCAAATCTGTTGTTACTATGTTTTCCACTTTTTTACAGACTAGTGTATTTTTTTTTCTCTAGAACAACTTCATCATAGTATACTGAATTGCTTCGCCAAAAGAGTTTGCTTGCTCTCTCTAAACATACATATAGGGTAGCCAAGAAACAACAGTAATTATTTTTTTTACTGCTGATTGAGTATCTGTCATTTCCAGTTTGCCCACATTTCCAAACTGTTCATTCTAGGAGTTACTAAGTTTCCTCTCAGCAACAAAAGCATTGTAACCACAGCCAATGTCATGGGTGCTTAGACTCAGGAATGTCCTACAGAGATGAGTCTTGACCCAGCGTTTTATGACAGACCATGTGGACAACCCTATGCCATCACATGTGGCCAAGTTTTGCTCATGATTACGTGTCTATTCCTAGGCTGGAAGGTACATTTGTAACTAAAGCCCCATTGCCTTGACAGGACCATAATTCACAGGCTAATCAAAAATAGCTGATGACAGCATTTGTTGTTCAAGGGAAGGAAATAGCCTTTGAAGGGCATTTCCACCCATCGGATTTCATTATGCATCACTGAAATACATCTTTCTGAGCATCTGGAGATTTCACATCCTGCACCTTTGTAAAGCGCAAACCTCACTCTTTCCCAAAGGGAGAAAAAAACTATCAGTTATAAATTCCAGAGCTGTTTACCTTCTCCTTCCTTAAAATTTTCAGTCATTGGTACTGTCTGAATCAACAAGACTCATGTGACTCAAACTCTCTAGTATGATTGTATCTTTATTATACACTCTTCACAACTTGTATTCTCACTATGTGGTACAAAACACTATATTTCCAACAAGAATCACCTTCATAAAATGTTACATTCATCATTCAGTATTCTCAGTTAGTTCTAAAAAGGTTAGAGGAAAAATCTGAGGAAAAAGAATAATCACAGTTACGTGAAATCTATAATATTCAAACCATGCTAGTCACAAGCTGTACAGACTGATGATATATTTGTATGGAAATCTAGTCATAAAGGATCATTGAAACACAAATTCACACTCTATGCTACCAATATCCTTCTTGAAAAAAAAAACTTCCTTATCTACAGACCAATTTTTATTTTTGTCAAATATTTGGATAACAAAGACAATGAGAAATTCCAGGCTCAATTATTCTTCTTCCACATAGCTCCCCTTGACAAAAGTTAATCTAATACTATTACACTACCTGTTAACTACAATTTAAATCATGCATAAGTTTGGCTTTATGGCTTTTTTTTTAGTTCTTAGTTGAGAAAAAATTACTTCTGAAACAGAGAGGAATGTTGACAAATCATAACTGCAAACTGCAGTCCTGAACAGTTATAAGCTGCACAGTTGTTTGTTTGTATATGAAAACATCAGTATAAACTAGTCTAAAATCTAAATTAAGAGCACCAAGGAAGAAAGAAAATGTGTCCCAAAAGAGTCAAAGACTCAGGGACTTGCTTATTATTTTTAACCTCTCAGATTCTTCTGTAAGTTCAACTGTGGGTGACAACATGGAAAAGCTGCTGGATTTCCTCAGTTGTTCAGTGGCTCTAAGTGATGTAGGTTAGTGGTCTCTGCTGGAGATCCGACCATGATGGGAAATGGTCTCTGCAACTGGCAGGAATTTGTGCATTTGTTCACGAGTAGGGAGGACATCTACAGAGTGACTCTGGTCTCTGCCAGGGCCTGGGCACATTCTTGTGACCCTCCCACTGCCTCTGCCCAGGCTCAGCTTCTCCCAGGGCAAAACCTCAAGTGTGTGAGGTTGAGTTCACCAGATGCTATGGCAAGGCTTGCATTGATTTCATAGCCTATGGCTATGTCATGCCCTGGTTTCAGCTGGTAGAATTATCATCATGATGTTTTCCATCACATCATTAGCAATTAAAATGGGAAGCAGGAGACTGAAAAATAAAGTGCCACATGGAGCAAAACGTCAGACAGAGTATGATCATCTGCATATGCATGCTCCTCAGCATCCCATCCCTCTCATGTTATGGGGACACCCAGAACTTTGCAGGGACACCCAGCACTTTGCAGCTGAGAGAGAATATTTTGGTGATATAAAAAGCCAGATTTTTACACAGACAGCTCTGATAGGTTTGACCTATTGAGTTGCCCATGTCTCACCAGCAGAAGTATTAATCACTTGTTAAACCTATAGCAAGGGAACACAGCTATGCCATTACTCTACACACACCAAGGCAGGTAATACATTGCATGAGATTGGATTCTGTTCCGTCCAATAATTTGACCTTTGTAAAAAAGAAAGAGCCCATTAGGAATTAATCTACTGCACATAGAAATGTCTGCTTACATTCCTCTTTCACAGACATGTGTTCGGCGCCTGGGGTATTAACTTTCAGACTTTGTTTCTTTTTACTGCATATTCGTCTGCAGTACTGTTGCCTGCAAATGGGGTGCAGTAGAAAAACAAGCTATCTTGCTTTTGCTGTTTCCCAGTTGTCTCAGATGAAAAGGTAGTTCATTCATAAGATCATAAATGATTTTATTAATTTGTTATGAGACACCATGATCTAATGAGAGTTTATTTTAATTTTGGTCAGAACTATAGCCCATATTAAGTTTCTGTTTATAAATAACAGGGTTTTTTAAGGCTCCAGTAGCAATAAAATAAACAGCATTGTAATGTGTCTCTGGAAAATAAGATGAAAATAAGAGAAGCTTAGACACAAAACTAAAGGCAAATCATTGTTTAATAGACATACAATTGCTTCAAAAAATATTACATCCTTATCTGCTTCAGAGATATATTATGCACTATGTTAATTAGGTTTCTTGCATAAATAAAAAACAACTCTTATTTTGCAGACACAAGAATGAAAAATATATTCAGCAGGATGTTACTCAAAAACCATCCTAATGATAGTTTTGAGCATAAGGCAAAGAAATCAATCCAACCAATGAACAGTACTATTTTAGTTATGAAAACTGTGTTCTATAAAGTAGAATTTGGTAAATGTCTTCAGGACTAAGGTATTTCTCGCTTTATATATGAACATACCATTAAGTTCAGGCCAGTTTGGTTTGTTTGGTTTTTTTAATATGAGCATATGTTTTGATTATATATCTTTCCCTGTGTTCAAACATATTTTTGGTAGTTCTACTTCTTTATCTTTATTTTGTAAGAATAACCACACAGGTTTCTATTTTGACTCTAGCAGGTTACAGCGCTCAAAGCAAACATCAAGAATTATATAACTTGTTAAGCTCCTTTTCATTTTTTGATGTCTGTAAAACAGTAGTTAACAAGCATTAGTACCTATATATAATGCATATTATATTAGTGTGTATATGGTATATTATATTCATTCAATATTAAGCAAAAAATAATTTCAATAGCAGGGTGTAATTGCTTACACATTATTAAATAGAGGAAGTTGCAAAAAACATTTATGTGAATACACGCCAGAAAAGAGTAAATGGCAGGACACTTGGGGTAGCAGTTGTTTCACCATCTTCTAACATGACAGCAACTGTGTGTTCATATATGCACAGCTACTCCATGCAGGAAAGCTGAGATTAAAAACTCCTGTTCATGAATACATGTTGATGATGATGTTAACACTAGTCACTCAAAAGTGGATAAAGAGGCAATGGATCAAAAAAAGGAAGTGATTTTTGTGAGCAGCAGAGCTTTTAAAGCTTTGAGAGCAGAATTTCTTATTCTGTACATATGGTCAAAAAAAGGCTCACACAGACCGTAATAAATAATCGTTTTCACACAGTGAAGCAGTTACAGTGTTTACCTTCCTGATATGGATGTTACTGGAAATTATGTGTACTTGGAAAAACAACTATTTTTCCCTACATTAATTACAAACCAGTTCTTGTTTTGGTTTGGTTTGGTTTTTTGGTTCATTGTTTAAAGCTACTTTTAGGTTTCTCTGGATTTCTAGCTTAAGATGCCCCATGGGGAATCCATTCTAGATGGAATTTCATGATGATATTTTTTAAAAAAAGTATTTCATTGGCATTTTCACAGCTCTAGCTGGTGCTACATCCTATCAATAGCCATTGATCAATTGGTTGCTATGAAGCAGAGCAGCATCTGCTATTCTGTTCATAGAAAGGTATATTGATCTGGATGTTATGTGGTAAATTTAGTGATGTTTTTAATTTCATTTTTCAACATCAGTTCTAATCATTTCAAACAGCTGTACAGAACAAAGTGCTGCTATTGTACAGGTAATAGGGCATGGTTACAGAAGAGTCTTTCTTCATTTGTAAGGAAAACCTCATCCAAACACTCTTACTTACAACTCATTATGTCTGCAAACTGAAATAGGCAAATTCAAAGACAAACTCTCATGCTTCTCCCTTCTTAGTTTCCCCCAGTGAGAAATGAGCTCCTTCTTTTCCACCTTGCCATGAATTTTAGCCCCTATTCCATTGCATACACAGAAGAGGGAGCTCCCATGTGGGACTATACTCCTTGAACTGTCTCCCAGCCATCACCACTGCCACTCTCACTCCTGATACCAAGTGGACAGAGAAGCAACACACCAGTGAAGGGAGACAGTGTCCTTCCACATGTACCACAGCCTCCTCAGAGAAATCAGCAACATTACATTAACATAATGTGCTTGATTGCACAGATCTAGACATGAGTCCCATCTGAAAACTTTCCTTTGACAGCCATCACATGAGACCTCAGTGGGCAACAGCACCAGCACCCATGCAGCTCCAGCCTCTTTTGACCCCCCTGAGGACCCTCCTGGCCAGAGGTGACTTGCTCTGCCCAAGACAGTTCTGGATCATGAAACCTTTAAATCATTAATCACATTAAACCATTACATCCTGTCTTCTGAAAAATAGGAAGGTGAATTCTACTCCCTCCATCCCTTTCTTGTTTCTACCTATATGTAAGCAAAGACCTAAACCAACAAAACCTGACACATCCTTTCACTAGTATTACTTTAGTACATTATTTTACCCTAGTTAACTCATAGTTACATTACAAACACTTGTCCAGAAAGTTGTCTTGCCTACTTGAGTAGAAATTTCACAACAAACACAGAGCTGAATCTTCTGTTTGCTGTGGGTATGAATCCCAGCCTTAGTGTTCTATTAATGTATTTATAAACTGAATATCTCTGTTCCAGTTATTTTCCAATTTTAATCATCTAGATTTTACACCAGCTGTCCCCAAGTAAGGATGTGAAAGCTGACTTACTTCTTCAAATGAAAACCAGACAGCCTTTTCTGCTCACAGAGAGATAATGACTCACCCATTATTTTGAAAAACTGTTCTGTAGAGAGCAGTAAGATTTGGAGATGCTTAGAAGGAAAAAAAAAGTCACTGAAAGAAAGATTATTCTCACCAGCTCCGTGAATCATCAATACCTTCCTCTGTGTTCCCTACAAGGGACTTGGTTTTTTCTCAGAAGGAGAATAGATAGTACAAGAACCATGATCACAACATTTCCAAAATATGTAAATAATGAAAAGAAAGCAAAAAAAAAAAGCAAAAAAAAAAAAAAAAAAGCTTTAGTGGCTAGTTATGATACTGGGATGCAAAACAACAGCTGTCACTTCTTAGTTCAATCACTTTCTGAATGACATTGGCTTAGATAAATCAAAATCCCTCTAGGCCCCAAGTCCATATGTGAAGCAAAGATAACAGAAATACCATCTTTGTGAACCCGTAGACATAGTTCCTTAGTGTAATAACTGTCTCCTTGTAAGTCCACATTAGACACCTAGGACATTACTGACCTCTTATCTGGATTGAAACTGCTGTATGGTATAGGCAACTATGATGATGCAATAGCTGCTCAACAACTTTCTGTTCAATATCATAACATGTAATGCAGATGTGGTTAACCTTGTACACTTACTCAGTCTCAGTGTCTGAGCATAACTAATCTCCTTGTGTTCATGTACCCACTTCAGCTGGGCAACTGCTTGTGGAAGAAAGAATTACTGAGGTGTAAGAAAGCTATGAAATAGTCTCTCATGAGATCTTAGGCATCTAAGTTAGATAGAAGTGGTTATTAAACACCTAAGCCTAAACTGAAGTCTTGAAACACCATCAGAGATGAGTGGTGTCCCTCAGGGGCCTATATTGGGACCAGTGCTGTTTCATATCTTCATCAACAACACAGACAGTGCACTCTTGGCAAATTTGCAGATTACACAAAGCTGAGTGCTACAGTTGACAAACTCAAGAAATTGCCACACGTGAACCTCATGAGGTTCAACAAAGCCAAGTACAAAGATTTGCACATGGCTTGGGACATCCCTTGGTATCAATACAGGCTGGGGGATGAAGGGATTGAGAGCAGCCCCAAGGGGTTGTCTGGGGGCTTCATGTACAGTGGGGAATGGTGTTCCTGAGGAACAAGCTAAAAGCCCCTGTTCAGTGAGGAGTTACCGAGAGGCAGCCAATAGGAAATAATTTTCTTAAGGAATACACTAAGGGCCACTCTCTTTGTGGTTTAGGCACACTAAATGCTTCCAATAGGTCAAGATGCAGGTCTTAAAAGGCAAATGGTGGAGTTCAGAATCACATGAGACAGACATGGGGCCACAAGTCGGATCGCTACCCTGGACTTCAGAAGGGCTAACTTTGGCCTCTTTGGGGAACTGCTTGAAAAAGTCCCATGGGACAGGTCTCCAGGTGGTAAAGGGGCCCAAGCAAGCTGGCTAATATTCAAGCACCTTTTCCTCCAGGCTTAAGATCAGAGCATCCTAAAGAGTAAGAAATCAAACAAGAGAGCTAGGAGACCTGCATGGTTGGGCAGGGAGATAAGGAATAAACTTAGGTGGAAGAAGAAAGTATATAGAACATGGAAGGAGGGGCTGACCACTTGGGAAGAATACAAAGAGGCTGTCAGAGGATGCAGGGATGTAACAAGGAAAGATAAGGCCTCTTTAGAGCTAAACCTGGTGATGGAGATCAAGGACAACAAGAAAGGCCTTTTCAAGTGCGTTGGAGGTAAACAGAAGTCTAGAGGAAATGTGGTCCCGCTGTTGAATGAAGTGGATGCCCTGGTGACTGAGGACAGAGAGAAGGTGGAGTTACTGAATGCCATCTTTGCCTTGGTCTTTACTGCTAAGGCCAGTTCCCAGGGGTTCCAGTCCTATAAGACCACAGAGGAAGTCTGGAGGAAGGAAGATTTTGTCTCAGTTGAGGAGGATTGGGTTAGAGAGCAGTTAAGCAAACTAAACAACCAAAAGTCCATGGGCCCTGATGGAATGCACCCACAAGTGCTGAGGGAGATGGCGGAGGTCATTGATAGGCCACTCTCCATAATCTTCGAGAGGTCCTGGAGAACAGAAGAGGTGCCTGAGAACTGGAGGAAGGCAATGTCATCCCAATCTTCAAAAAGGGCAAGGAGGACTCAGGTAACTACAGGCCGGTCAGCATCCCCTCCATTCCTGGAAAGGTGATGGAACAGCTTGTTCTTGCCACCATCTCAAAGCATGTGGAGGAAAGGAGGCTTATCACAAGTAGTCAACATGGATTCAACAAAGGGAAGTCATGCTTGACTAATGTGATAGCCTTTTATGATGGCACAACAAGATGGATAGATGAGGGGAGGGCAGTGGATGTCGTATATCTTGACTTCAGCAAAGCTTTCTATACTGTCTCCCATGATATCCTCGCAGCCAAGCTTAAGCAGTGTGGCTTGGATAGTTGTGTGGTGAGATAGACTGGAAACTGGCTGAAGGACAGAGCCCAGAGTTGTGGTCAGTGGAGCAGAGTCTAGTTGGAGGCCTGTGGATAGTGGCGTTCCCCAGGGGTCTGTCCAGGGCCCAGTGCTGATCAGTATATTCATCAATGACCTGGACGAAGGGATAGAGTGTACCCTCAACAAGTTTGCTGATGATACAGAACTGTGAGGAGTGGCTGACATGCCACAAGGCTGTGCTGTCATCCAGCGTGACTTGGACAGGCTGGAAAGCTGGGCAGGGAGAAATTTAATGAAGTTCAACAAAGGCAACTGTAAAGTACTGCATCTGGGGAAGAACAACCCCATGTATCAGTACAGAGAGGGGACTGATCTGTTTGAGAGCAGCTCTGGGGAAAAAGATCTAGGAGTCATGGTGGACAAGAGGATGACCATGAGCCAACAATGCGCCCTCTTGGCCGAGAAGGCCAACAGCATTCTGGGATGTATTAAGAAGACCACGGCCAGCAGGTTGAGAGAGCTTATCCTCCCCCTTTACTCTGCACTGATGATGTTCCACCCGGAATATTGTAGCCAGTTCTGGGCAGCCCAGTTCAAGAAAGACAGGGAGTTACTGGAGAGAGTCCAGTGCAGAGCCACTAAGATAATTAAGGGAGTGGAGCATCTACCTTATGAGGAGAGGCTGAGAGAGCTGGGTCTTCTTAGCCTGGAGAAAAGGAGACTGAGGGGTCATGTCATTATGTCTATAAAGATGTAAAGGGAAAGTGTCAGGAGGATGGAGCCAAGCTATTCTCAGTGACATCCAGTGATAGGACAAGGAGTAATGGGTACAAGGTGGAGCATAGGAAGTTTCAGCTAAACAAAAGAAAAAACTTTCTCACGGTGAGGGTCACAGAGCACTGGAACAGGTTGCCCAGAGAGGTTGTGGAGTCTCCTTCTCTGGAGATATTCAAAACCCACTTGGATGTTTTCCTATGTGACCTGATCTAGGTGATCCTGCTCTAGCAGGGGGATTGGACTAGCTGATCTTTTGAGGTCCCTTCCAACCCCTAACATTCTGTGATTCTGTGATCTGGAGCAAGGCATAGATGCTGAAGTAAACACGCATCAACACACTCAACTGCCTATGATTTTGTAGCTTTGAAAGTTACACAGGTTTTATAACATCTCTCCTTATCTAACCTCTATCTAGATTGCACAGGAAGTGTCAACAGGGTATTTTGGATCTTACCCTTAAAAGAAACATGTCTTGAGAGGAGAATAAGTTAACTAAATAGAAAGAGTCTGATGAAAACTTAATTAAAGTAGATGGAAGTAACTCCATTGTACATCCTACTCTGGGGATATATTAACCTTATGGAGTTTGAGTTTTTGTGAACCTAAGGGATTTTTAAACTCTCGAAGGGCTTGCAAAATGAATTTGGTCTCTTTTTACTCTGTCATTTAAACTCTTAGTTTGTTTTATTTCATATGAGGATAATTCAATTTTTTAAAAACCACAAAAAATGTTTTTCTAGCTACAGACAATCATGTGCAATGTATTAAGGACAGAACAGCCTCCAAGTCCAAGGTTTGGCACAGGCTCAGTCCTAAAGAGACATGCTTACAAAAATTGGAATTTTTTTTTCTTTCCTTTTTCTCTGCTGCTTTCCCAGGGTGTCTCTTTCATTTTTCACACAGTCAGCTCTGCTTCTTTTCTCAACATTTTTTACCATATATACTTCTGTCTTCTCCCTTTTCATAGTCAACCTTAAAGAGATAAGATGTGCTCCCAGTAACACTGGAGTGAATGTCAAAATTTTTAATGAATAATATTTCAGCAGGTTTGTAGTCTGTCAGCATGTTTTAGCCCACATCTAATAACAACAGGATGTCCAGGGATTATTTCTAAAACTCTCTCTTGTGGGTTTATCGCTTCTGATTCAGAAGCATAGGGTTTTGAATATCACCAGGCCAAACATTCAAAAAGTATTCACTCAAATTAAAATTTGAATTTGCTTGGGTGTCTTCATGCTCCCTTTTGCATTCACTCATCATGAATATGCCAATACATGAGATGATGATAGAACTGATCAGAGTAAGACGTTAATTTTAATGAAATACGTTAAAAATTCACTACTTGTGAAGGACCCAGAGATTAGAAAGTTTTTTAACAAATTTGACATAGCTGTAAACAGTTAATGGGGATTTTGTTAAGAAAAAAAAAATCTAAAAATTTACACAGGCACTTATCAGTAAAATACTCAGCACAAATATTAAGCATTCTCTTTACCAGAGACAGAGTTGAATTAATAGTTCTTTCAGCTACTCCAAAGCAACCACCCAACCTCCAGGGCCACCAACCATCAGCACCAGGAGGAAATTTAACACTGAACCCAGCTTCTATTATTGTGGCACGTCATCATGCATATCATCAGTAGTGGTACACACATGAAATCTGACCTATCCTCCTGCAAAAGCATCTTAAAGTCTAGGAGGTTTATTTGATATTATTCATCCTGGGACACTGCAGTAACATCATAGTATTTGTGTGAAGGATAGAGCAAAAGCCATTAGTTTCTAACTTCCTTAGAGACGGATAATGTCCAACAGTATCTTCCAAGTTGAAGAAAGAAAACCTGAAGCTTCATAAAGCAAGGTAACTTCCAAATAACAGTAAATAATGTGCTATCAGAGGCATAAGTTTCATATCATATTTTTTACACAACTAGTAAACAGAAGTTGCAGCAAATGCTGTTGTTCCTGAGCCTGGCTTGAACAGAGGATGCAGTTTATTGGTTCTTCCATGTGTCACAAAATGTAGAGTAGTTCAAAAGCTATAGTGCTTCAGACATCCTTATTTTGAAAGACTGCAACTGCTTCTCCAGGCTGTAAAATTATATCCTTTTCCTGTGTCCCAATGCAGAGCCTCATGCCTACCTGCAGAATGTCACAAGGGTTGCAGTGCTGGCCACTCTGCACTGGCTTAAATAGCCAGGTAAAAAAAAAAAAAAAAAAAAAAAAGGAAGTGAGCATTGATTTGGGCATACTTTATTTCACACATGTATACATTTAGAAACAAGAGCTACTGCCAGAAATTTTACCCTTTCGTTGCACTTTTAAGAAAAAGTCCAACAACACAGGTCAATCTATTCTCAGCTTACGGTCTTTTAAAGTACAGTGATAAACTCCCTATTATTGACAGCAGTGTTAGCAGTAGCATTTGCCTATCACTGTGTTGCCTGCAAGTCCTTGGCAGAAATCAGGATTCTGCCTGTTTAGATGCTGGAAATGGGACTTTGCGAAGAAGGTCAGTATTAACTGTGATTATTAGAGTTAGCTGTAACCAGAGCCACTGCTCAAAGGAAAGTTTTGGAAAATCTTGAACCCATATTCAGACTAGCTGCTCTAGCCACTTTTGTGGTAATTGTTTAGTTTACATTCTTGAAACTCTTGTTAATTCTGACTGGCTTTAAACTGGAGCCCCTTTTCCTGTCAAAATCCCAAGACACAGAATCAACAGAAACAGTGGAGGAGAAAAGGATGTTATTCTACTTCACAAAACATTAACTGAACACAGAATAATGATAGAGACTAAAAAAAAATGTAAGGAAACTTCAGTTTTACATATTGCAGGCAGTAAACTGCCTACATGTGAAAGGTCCTTTATTTTTCTCTAGAAGCAGAGAGAAGGCTGTAAGTGCAAACAAACAAACAGTAAAACTGATATGAACAAAACATTAAGAAAAAAAAAAAAGATATAATGGAGGAGTTAGACTCTGTCTTTTAAATAGTTAATGACCATCTTGCACTGGTGTACTTGCACAATGTCATAATGCTTTATTACTGAGAAATAAAACACAGATTATTTCCTTTACAAATATGACAGCCAGAATATTTCTGTAATACTTCATAGGAGGTTCTTTTCCTTCACAAAATGCCAGGATTCCAGTCAGCAAACACACTTTTGGTAACTAGTTACCCAACCTCACATGCAAAGTAATAAACCTTGTGATACATTGTTCTTGCTCTATAAACTCTCCCTCAAATGAATTTCTTTTGAGGATAGAAAAGAAATATCCGCCATCCCCCTTGAGTGAATATGTGTTAGGTCTGCAGCATTTCTGTGCTACATTGGATCTACAGAAAAGTCTTGAGGTGATGGCACAGACTTCACAAAATATATTACAAAATGCTTACATTGTAAATTCCTCTGTACCCACAGTTACAAAGGACATGTAGCAGCTTGCTGCTTTGCTGTAGGAGAACCTGCAAGCACATATGCAAAATAATGAAAGAAAACAAACATTTTTAAGGACCCAATCTTGCAAGTTGTTGAGTCACCACCAATGATTTCCATGGGAATGTTTGTGCTTAAAGTTAAGAACATGCTTAAGAGCTTTGCCAATTCAAAGCCAGAGAACTCAACTTCTCGCAGCATTTGCATTTCTCCTCATTTGAAACAACAAAGATGATCTTTCCTCAGCTGTTTTAGTCAGTTGATGTATTCTAGATGTAAGCAAGTTAGAACAACATGCTTTCCTTTTCACTTAAAAATCTGGATTTTTTTCCTGCCTGCCTAAATACTTTCAGAAAACTCCTCCTCTACCTAACCTGAAAAGAATTAATTGCCACATCACTGTATTTCATAACTAATTGAAGTGAGTACTTTGAGTATGTGATTTACCACGTGCTTTATCTGATTGCATTTGATCTGCCTGACCTTTTAATCAAAAGGGGAAATAGATTTGTCATGAAAACATGACACAATTACCAACTGTGCCTTACTTTCTAGAATCTATAAGAACTTTTTGTACTAAGTTTTACAACTGTATTGTAAGTCACCTTCCTAGCACAGAGATGTCATCATGTTTATGACGCTGTGTTTTCTTGCCCCAATTTCCGTTCTGGCTTTAACTCTGGTTTAACTGGCTGAACAGTTAAACCTTAGACTTTCCCCATCGCTTCCTGTGTTAAATCGTGCTGCTGAGAACTCTTTGCTGATCTCTTAACCTCTTGCGCTGATGTTTACTACATATTGCATAGTCATTATTAAATTCAGTAACATTTTCTTGGAAATATTTTTAAGGTCATTGAAGTATCTTGGACTGTTGCCTGCTAGTAATCTGCCTACAAAGAATACTGTAAATCAGTGCTTGGACAGTGGAACTATGATTGTTGCTCCTATTATTGGTGTTCTCAAATGTTCTCATTCTCAAACAACTGAGATTTTGTTGCAACAGCAGCTTCAAAAATACAGGAAGAAACAGTACAAAAGAACTCACTGTTGCCCAGATGATACAGGTTTTAAAACTCTAACCAAAATGACACATGACATAAATTAAAAAAATGTTGTAATGGTTCCCACACTCTTGGCCAGCATCAAAACAGCTGGTTTTTAAAAGCAATTTTTTTACAGAAGCTAAAATGTGAAGTCAATGCTTTAGCTTTTATGCTTCTAAGTAGAAAATTTCAAATGCAAGTGGCTATAATAATTAGATTTAATTCATCATACTGCAATGTACTCTGAATCTCAAAGCCAAAGACAAAATCTGGATGCTCTTGTTTTGTCATGGTGAAAAGCATACTAAATGTACATATTTTCAGACTATTTGTCTTTAAAAAGTTGAACAAAATGTCCCACCTGTGCCCAGTCATTTGCAGAGTCTTCCAAATTATTTATAGAATATTTTAACATATTTAACCTATTAAAATTATTGTCTCAGTGGCTGATTCAGTTGTCACTGGCTTCAGCCTCATAACCAGTTTTAAGAAGCCTGGGCTTCTCCTCTTTTGCCATACCAGCTTGCTGCCTCACCAGCAATACTCACAGGGCTGGTGGTGGGGGCTCTACAAGAAGTGGATTACTGCAAGGATCTAGGTTATGAGTAACCCTGGAGAGGCTGATACATTGTGGTGTAGGGGTAGGACTGAGACACAAGCAGAAGAGGCATGCGCAAGGAGCGAGGAGTCCTTGAACTGACATTGTCTTAGTAATATCTTAGACTGACATCTTGTGAAATACCCTCCAGTGTCAGGGGAGCAGTTATGGGGAGTTGTGAAGAACTGCTGCAAGCTCCTAATGCCTTCAGTGAAGAAAGGCAGTTGTGACTTCTAAACGCAAGTTAATCACAAACATTAAAGAGGTTACAAACTCATCCCCCCACCCCAAACTCTAGAAACTACAGATAAAAAATTCCACTTCTTCTTGGGATTGCTTGTTCCTTCAGGTGTTGTAATGTTGCTATTTCATTGATGCTGATGTCACCTTATACATTTTTCTTAACTGAAAATGCACTGCAGCTGAGGTTGGAGTCAAAGAAAGCCAAGTCAGACAAATTTCTCTGGTTCTGGCAGGTCAGTATCAGTGGTTACTTGTGCAAACTGCTTATTTGGGTCTCACCACTCATCCTGGGTGAGATGGCTGCACCTTCCTATCTGCTGGCATCACTGTGTGCATAGTCTTCTCTAACCAGTTATGTCAAGATTTGTTGGCTTTTTTTAAATCCCTCACTATGATTTCTTTAAACTCAGCCATATCATTTTAACAGAATAATGTTAATGAGTAACCAGACATTCAATTCTGCTAGAGGCTGGGAATAGGGAGGGGGACAAAAATTTCCAGTTACAAGAAAGTGGCACGCAGGTGCCAACAGCCTAGGCAAGTCAATCCAGTCTTGTTCAATATCTTATCTTTACCCTTTCACACTGTTGGCAGCAACCATATGTAGGCTAGTCTCATAATGGCTAACAAAGCCAGACCTATTCCTTCAGTAAATCCTAACTGATGCTTTTCAGTCAATCAACAGCATCTGTTACTCAAGAACAAGTAGACAAGACAGCACAGATGTGCCCCACTCCAAACAGTATCTGGATTTGAGGGCAAAAGATTAAAAAGTAATAACAATATTCCCCATATCTAAAAAATATAAACTTTTAGATTTTGCTTACACATTACAAAGTCTAAAAAATATTTAAATATCCACTTAAGTTTCAAATTCTCGTTTCAGTAACAATACGCCTTGAAACACAAAATATCATCTTTGAATGAGAGTTGCAAAATTATGGGGCGAGTTAGTCTCTTAGGATGCACATTTCCAAACTTTAATAAACCATGGAGAGACCACTGCCTTATCTTATTGTCTTTGATTTCTCAAGTTCCATCAAATATGTTTCAGCTGTGCTCGTATGTCATTGATTTAGTAACAACATTTGCACTCTTTCAGGCTAGTCTTTTATTGAGCAAAATTTGAGTTAAATCCAGGTCAGTTCTTTCAAAATTTGGCTGTGACAGAACTGGACGTTTCCAATGGCAAAAATCACTTATTAATTATTCTAATGTTTGAGATACTACAGATGTGATTCTGGTTTTATTATCCTGATACAATGCAGTGTCACTCAGCCAAGAGCAATATAAAACATAATAAAGCAACACACTGCTTTATATCAGGCTTTATTTTTGTTCACTGAGTAACACGGCAGCAAGAATCAGCCTCTCTGAATCATTTATATCTTAAGGGAAAATTACCTGTCTGACACATCATTCCTTAATGTAAATTTTGCAAGTCTTACACCTTTCAAAGGAAATGCAGGTCTATACTTTAGAAAACATGTAATACATAGCAGGTGTGGTAGTTGGAAACTTTACCTGCATTAAATAAGCAAGTACTCCTAAAGAGACCTTACAAAAATCTAAGTTTGGTCTCATGAATCCTGCCTTACCATACCTAAATGTGTAAATGTACATTATTTTTGCAGCTAATTTCAAGGTCGATGAGCAGGGAAAAAAAAAAATGTTTGCTGGTGGATCTCTGCTTTTTCATATGCTGAGCAAATGACAGAAAGTGTAAGTGCCAGTGCAGCTCAAACTATTTTTTTTTTTGTAACTGGCCTTGGAAAAGAGTGCAATCCTTGTTAGAAAGAACAGCAAATTCATCTTCATCAGGAGTTCAGATAAGGAAAGATTTCACAGGAAGTTGTAAGAAAAGCACTTTCAACAGCAAAATATATTGTCAAAAGAGCATTCTTGTAAAGTATCTGTTTAATAGTAGTTACTGAAAAAAATAACTACAATCGAAACAGTTTTAAAAAACATGAAATTTTGAAAAACTAGTGTGAAACTCAAATATATTGGGTGGCTCATTTTTATAAAGACACACTGATGAAA
This sequence comes from Megaceryle torquata, assembly GCA_024611175.1. NCBI lineage: Eukaryota > Metazoa > Chordata > Aves > Coraciiformes > Cerylidae > Megaceryle > Megaceryle torquata. The sequence continues at coordinate 9,729 of JANIJG010000516.1, read as the reverse complement.
ATGAAAAAAAAATACTTGTGAGCATTTTCTTTTTTTTTTTTTTTTTGAGAAAAATACAATTTCCTAATAAAACATCCCATTTATAGCACTTAAGTCAGAAAAAAAAATAAAATATATATATACTTTCAAAAGTTAATATTAACATGTTTTTCCATGAATAGGAAAACTTATACACCATGGTTTCCTCAGAGCACTACAATAGCTCTAGGTCCTGAATGTTTTCTCCCTTCAACAATAATTCTAGTACCTGCTCATATTCCTAACTTTCTTTCTCCCCCTAATTAAGAACACCCCTTTTTTACAGAAACTAGGATAAACTCAAATTTACTTTTTCACAAAACAGTTTAAATTATTAAAATATTAATACAAAGTTCTAGTACATTATGTAGGGATGATTTCTATGTCCACAAACACAAAGCGAGAGGGACCATATCTAATATAATTCCCTTAGTTGTGCAGAAGAGGCATTGTTGCTTCAGGCTATTCAGTCTTTTCAGCTTTGGATCTCATGAGAACCCTCATCAGCACTGTTGTTGAAGATGCTCAGTGATCCCCAGGCGTGAACAGTTTGATACAACTTCACTTCATGGCATATCCACAGAATAGTTCTCTGTTCACATCATGCTTGTCTTGTGAGCTTCAGTAATGAAGAGGCACTGACCAGGACATTCCATACCCATTACATTATACAATACTTATACCAGATCTAGCACTTATTGGTATTTTCATTAATGATTTGTACAGTGGAATCAATAGCATTAATATCAATTTTGCAAAGGATTCAGTGCTGGGAAAAGCTGTTATCATTACACAGATGGCAGGGTTTAAATTGAGAAGGATGAACCAAAGAAATAGAGAGGATGCATTACCGAAATAAGATGCATGTGGTCATTAAACAAACGGAACATGTTTCACTAAGGACAAATCCAAAGCACATCACTTGGGAATAATTGACTGAACAAATAAAAGATGGAGATGACCGGGCAGCAGTTCTACAAATGGGATCAGAGGTTGCAGTGGGTCACAGACTGTACATGCGTCAGCAATGCCACAAGGTTGCAAGAAAAGCAAATATCATCCTGGAAAAGTGTCAATAGGAAGGCTTCGTTCAGATGGAGTACTACCTGCAGTCTGAAGCATCATTCCCAGGAATGTCAGTAGTCAAATGGAGGGAGCACAGAGGAAAGCAGGTAGAGTTCTCCAAGCCTGGGAAACATTTAAAGGACAAGCTCTTCATCATCTACCAATGAGAAAACTGCAAGGAGACATGGTCTTCAGATGTGTAAAAGGCTACTGCATAGAGACCAGACAGTAGTAGACTTAAACTGCAGCAAGGAAGAATTGGACCAGTCTCTGCCGAGAATGATTTAGGCATCTTTAGATGCCTTGAGAACAGAAGACAGACTAGCTGACTTTCACAGGCTACTTTTTTTGTTTTCTATGACTTCTTTAATGCAATGTTCAATAAAAACTTGAATTGCTCCAGAAGCAAAATACAAACATGTCAGTAGCTTTCAGGAGTTCTTTTTCGGTGTATGTTTAAATTAATCTAGGATTCCCCAACTAAAAATTACTAACTAATTTCTAACTACTACTAACTAATTACTAACTAATTTCAGAAAAAGTGAAAAACCAACATCTCTATACCAACTGCGAGAAAAGCTAGAAAGTTAAAAAATGTCTCCTTGGAAATTAATAGAAATACTTTTCAAAAGGGAAAAAAAACCACAGCAACAAGACGATTGCTGAAAACATTTGTGCATTCATGACTGTGTTAGCACCTGACAACTGTATATGAATTCTAAGGACTTTTATATGAACTTGCTTCAAGACAAAATGAATCAACAAGCTTTAGCAAAATAACTATTTCTTGTGTAGACACATTTTAGAATAAAGTATTCATCTTGTTCTTCAACATCTTTTTTTTTTCTTGGAATGTTTTTTTCCTACAGGAGAATTCTAGCTACAGAGTTAACAGATTAATTATTGTAACTGTTTTACCATCACCCACAAAAGGAAGGAGACTGGCTCCTTAGGCTTCCAATTAACCAGAACCTGCTCTTTGGACTTCAGGGTGGGCTTAGTGTTCTTTTCTTTTTTTTTTCTTTTTTTTTTTTTTCTTTTTCTTTTTTTTTTTTTTTTTTTTTTTTTGTCAAAATCTTACTGAGGTGTGAATTGAATTATCCCTTAGGTTGGGAATATATTTCCTGGTGTTGTATAGGTTAGCTTTGTGACAAATACTTATGTAACAGAAATGAGTGTGTCTCTGTCATTGATTTCATTCACAAGTGCATGTGCACAGAAAGGCATAAGCTGACTTTTTAAACTTAGAGGAAGGATAGCACAGGTAGTATGGAATAACTACAGACAGCTACAGACAATAATATATGAGCGGAGACTTTGACTCAATACAGACTCTGCCTTGCACCACTGTGGCAGTATTTGATGTTAGTCAACACCTGCACCTCATTTATATGATTGTTATCTTATACCTACAAGAGCACCATACCATCAGAGTAACTTCATACTTTACAACTGTGAGAGGATAAATTTTACAATATCATTTGGCTGGGAAGGAAGTGGAGGGGGAGATAACAAGCAAACCAGTATTACCAGTTAGAATTTCAGATCTCAAATATAGAGCAATCAAGATGAATATACAACTAATTGGTTCAACAAGCCTCTGTGCAACTTTAAGCATGTAAACACACTTAAAATTTCACAGTATGCATCTATTTCATCCAAAATATGGAATATCTTCCTGAATAATGTAATATACTATCATACAGATCAGAAACATCACAGGAAGACCAAAGTTTAGTTATTTTGTGTTGCATTTCCACTGGAAATGGGAGATTTATAAAAATAGAAAGTCAAGAATATAATTTATTACACAATTTTTTACATATAGACCTGGAGAATGGTGAAGTACTATACTTAAAAATGCATATGTCATTGGGAAACCCTAAGTCAGTAAACTTTGAGACTATACTGCCTGCGTATTTAGGCATGGCATTAAAGATATCTGGCTGTAGTAATTAAGGAAAATGAAAAGTAGATACATTTTTAAGTTTCATAGTTCTCTTCCTCTCTCTTTAACTTACCTGGCATAAGGAGCACTTCTTCAAATATCAGAATAAAACTAAGAATTTTATTAGCCTTCACTTCCTTGCAGCTTCACTAGTATTAAATAAGTTAATATTTGTATTTGAGTATTTAAACAGAAAGTTTTAAATGTTCTACCTAGCACTGGACATGACAGACTACGAACGTGGATCCTGATCCTAATGTCTGCATGTCTGTGAGGGACTTGCTGACTCCACTGTTCTCCAGGATGTCCATGTTGAATGAAGTTAAACCATTAACAAAGGCAGAGCAAATCATAGCATCCTGTGTCTCTTCTCCTCTTCCCTTTATTTGCACCCCAGAACACACTCTGTACCTCAACTCAGCCCAGCTTCAAGAACAATTACTAGGTCACCAGATGTTTGTGATCACAAATTCAGTGAAAGATACTATGTCCAGAGCTGAGCTCCTGCAAGGCATGTGAGCTTTCTTTATGCAATTCATGCCAAATAGCTTGGGTTGTTCAAAATTATCCTGGAAAGCTATTGACTTTGCACTGAAACATATGAGGAAACTTCACAACCAGTTTGGCTGTGGGAGCACTGACACCCCAACACAGCACAACCCTTCTGCAGCAAGTTTCTTATCATGGCATTAATGTGTGTTTGGAACCTGAGACCATGCTTGGCTCAGAAGGATTACAGCTTCAAAGACAGTGGCTAGGCAGAACTGACTGAAGAAAATCCAACTGCCTACCCACTCAGATTTACACTACCAATTATATTATCTGTTCAACATTCCTGTGAGCCTGGCTTCGACATAATTATCCACAGATAGATAAAAGGCTGAATTAGTCATACAAGTTATGATAATATTTAAAAGAATCACAGATTGGTTATTGCAGCTGCATATATTTTAGGGCCACATAATAACAGGAATATTTGTAATTTCTACCACTGGAATTTTTTTTTTAAATAATTGTGCATTCTCATACAGCAATGATCATCTACATATGTTAGTGTATATGCATGTACTTGTCTGTAAAGAAGCATGAAACATGATAAGACAACACTGTTAAGTTCTACAATCCCATGTTCTTTAAAAGCAGGGTCCTGTTAAAGTATAGAAGTAGAATTCTTATTGTTTAATTCATTGAATAATAAGGAATATAAAACCTTGAGAGAAAATGTTACAATAAACATACCGGCATTTTGCTGTCTATAGAGTAATGTAAGACTTTACTGTTCTTCAGTACCTTCAGCTTGTGGATTTATATTGATTAGGAAAGAAGAGCTATACCTTAAAATGAAAAGGCTGTTTCCTGAATGCTGGGGTTAAATGCTCACAGAGAAACCTATTAATGTAAGATATGCATTCAAAAAGAGATCATCATAATCTAATACTGTGTTAATTATGATTTATGAGCAGCTGGAGCTTCAGACTTGAAAATATTTATTTGTTTTCCAGTGTAACATTTAGTAAGAAAGTATTTTGTTTACCCACAAAAGCTTGTAGTGACTCTACACAGAGAGACTCCCACACCTTCCCTTTAGTAACTGCAGGATTTGGGGCCAAATCCCTACTGAAGGTCATTGACTACACTCAACATAATATTATGTAAATACAAAATCCATGCAATAATAAAAGTTGTCTTGAAGTGCTGTAACATTTTGGGAAAACATTTATTTCTGCTGCATGTACTGAAGTCATCATGAAAAATAAAGCTAGGTGGCATGAAGCTGTATCATCTTTTCAGGAATCACCAAAGGTTAGTGGACTATGAAGGAGTACACAGAAGCTGGGTCCATCTGAGGGTGTGCTCTTAAACATGCTGTTCAGTGAAGTTAGGCAGTATCAAGAAAAGGGAGAGGTACATTTTGCCACAAGGAGCCTACAGGAAGCCCAGGACCAGCAGGCAGAGACCACCAGCACACACATCAACCAAGTGGTCCCACATCTGGGTAGGGCCAAGGTGGTGGTAGGGCCACAGTCCACCAACAGTCCCAGACACTGAACTAAGACCGTGGTCTATCCATGGGGTGCAGCCAGATTCCTGCAGGAAAGCACTGGGGGGCAAACCTGGCTATCATGTTGAGTTCAAGGTCTATCCAGGAAACAGGGCTGGATACAGGGCTGCCTGTAATGTAGATCCAGGGTCTAGCCAGGAAGGCAGCCAGCAAACACAGACTGCAAGAGACAGAGCTAAACACAGCTACACCTACAACACTACACAAGCAAGAATGGGATGTTCAGACCTGAGCCTCCATGGGCAGGGTGTGGGGAAGGGGCCATGCAGGAGTCTGGTCAGGGCAGCTACAGCCTGTACAAAAGAACACAGGTTTCGGCATTCATGTAACTGCAGAGGGAGGTTTCTCAACCTGATTCTCAACGAATAGCTAATGCCCTGACTCTGGCACTGGTTAGTATCCAGGTGCTACTCTGTGCTTCCTCCCATTCCTCACTTTGTTAAAACAGCAAAGGATATCCAGGACAAGAGGGTGTGCAGAAGCACAGCCCATTCTGGGTTGCCATAGACCTTTAGGGACATAAAGAATACACAAAAATGGAGTTGCCAAAGAGACTTTGTGCTAGTCATAGATAGTCTTACACTCAGTGGTCCTTCAGATTTTGGGAAGATGGTTTATGACCATTTTGCACCAGTGACTGGCAACAGAATTATATACATACAGGTGAGAACTCAGACAAGTGAGTACTGTGATAAGGGTCCATGACAAGATCTCAATGGAAATTTAGTGCACAAAGTGATAATCTGGTCTCTTTATGACTTCCTTGCTTCTCTGTGACTCCTCCTAATGATTCCTCCTCTGCCTCTAGCCTCCTTATAAAGCCTTACTATAGGTTCATTTCACTTTGCATAAAATCAAAAAACTGCAGAGCAGTTTTTCCTGTGTCATTTTTGACAGTTTTGTCAGTTTTGACAAGGTGCCAATCTGATCTGAGGAGTAAGGGTCCTGGACCTGAGGTAGACATCAAGAAGTAAAGCAGATGAAGAACAACAAAAGTTGTGTTGCCTGAACTTAGGGGAACTAGAAAGATAGGTATGAAAAAGCAACACTGTTTTGTTTAATTTTCTACATATTTCTATGACTTTGTTGAGATCAGTTATTCTCTCTACTGTGATACTGTCCCATAGATCCTCTGTAAAAGAAAAAAAAAAAAAAAACAAGCTTCTAAATTTGTATGCTTTCTAAGACCACTTTGGCAATAGTGAAGAGCTCCAAGTTTCTATCCGTCAACAAATCGTATTTGTTACATACAATCTCAACTATATTAAAATAAAGAATATTTGTAAAGTTTTGGGAAAAAAAAAAAAGAAGTGGACATGTCTAGTACATAATTAACCTAAATTCCCTTCATCCCATAGCAAAATTTTCATTTCTATTGTCTCAACAATTTTATTTCTCTGTGAGACTTTTCCATATCAGACTGTTTACTAGAAAAGTATATCAAATTAGATATGACCTTGAGGAGTTTTGTAAACTAACATGATCGTAAAAATAACTTAGCAATCAGAAAAGAAAGGAACAAATTGTGTTTAATAATAGCATTCACTGGCCATGATTAACTCTAATGTCCCATTAAAATCCTGTTTCTCTTTTAAAATTTATTACCTATTTTGACATTAATTAGTGAATCTACTCAACAATATCTCACAGGACCATATTTTAAATTATGCTATATTTCTGGTGAAGTAGCTTCCTTGTTTATTAACAGCAGCCAAGATCATCTGCTCACAAGTTTATCTGCATGTCCTTACCTGTGCATGTGAGTGTACTGCATGTGGAATAAAAAAGAGTTTGCGATCTAGACTTTCTGCATTTCTTAATTTGAGGTGGTTGGGAGTTAGGCAGATTGTTCCACATGTGTGCTAATTAAGAGTTAAACTACAGAACATCATTACGTATTCTATACACATTAGTTATTTATAGAACTGCCTATATTTTAAAATTCTTCAGATGATTTGTGTAATTTTATAGTTACTTTTTCATGTTGTACCACAAGCAAAGCTTAAGATTTCTTAGTATGGCATGACAAAATCCCATATGAAATTACAGTACCATTATTTCAATAAAGTATACCCTATGACAAATACTGCAACATGAAATCCATCACGTGCAATCCTGCAAAAGCTTTAGTACATGCACAAAATCATGCTGCGAAGACCACATGACTCTGTTCAGATGAGCAACTTTCCCACATAGTGAAATGTCAGTATTATGGCAACCAAGGTACTCATGGACTGTAAGAAAATCCAAATGACCATATTTTTTTTTCAATTCAAAGAAGGCCATGAATAGTATAAAAAGCACTTCCACGACAACAACCAAATAAATGCACTCTTTCTTTCCCTGCTGAATTCACTGGCAAATCTTCCTATTAAATGCCACGGGAGTACAATAAATCCAAAAAGATGTGCTTACATGACAATGACAGTAAAATCTTTAATGGTCAAAGGTAAATTTCTGTCTCTGTTAAAAGATTATACCTACACATTTAACAGAAAAAAGCAATAGTTAAACAAACCATGAAGTACCATGCTATTTACAGAACAATTATGCTTCTACCAGCAACATAAACTACTTAAAGGACTTTAAAGTAAGTAACAGTTGCAGATATTTCTGTAAATGTGAGCTGTAATCTGCTTGTCACAATCCAAACATGTACTTACACATTCAAGGAAAAGAGAATTTTAAAATGTCATATAGGAAGGGGAAATAAATATATTGCAATAGTTATGGTTCCATAATAAAACCTTCCTACATTTATGAAGAGGACGGCAATGTTTACAACTACACATAACTTATTTTGGCCTCGCAAACTCTTCCATATAGGTTATATATTGGTACCATAAAATGTAGATTATCTAGGTTTAGACTTAACCACTCTACTTATGTACATATTTTCTTTTGTTCGGAAAACACTGACAACAGAAAGCACCATGTGTCTCTCAGATCTATTACTAATATATTCAGGCAAAATTCCGTCTGAATTACTGTGCTGCAAAACTGCTAGTTCAGCACATTGAAATGAACACTGTTATATTATTTTCTTTAATAATAATTACTGCCTGTAAATAATTTGATGTGGATATATTTTGATTTGATTTACATGGCTAACTAAATCTATCCTTACATTTCCATTCTCCTACTCATAGCATTTTCAATTAAGTTAGCTGTAATGCTGTGTCACGCTTTCATTTTCTAAGTAAGGGGCGTAACACTGATAGCCTGATACACAGGAGAGGAAATCTAACAGTTCTTAGTAGAAACCAGGCTGTCAGTCATTCAGTGAAAGCATGACTCAGCAGGTACTTATTCTGTAAAAGCATTCTGCACATGGGAGATAAAGAGGAGGGGCAATGTCTTTACAAGCCAAGAAAGTCTCTGCTATGTATATAAAAAAAAAGTCCTTCCCACCATACTGAATTTATGTCATAATTTTGTCACTAATCCATTTTAAATCTTCTCATTGCATATAAAAGAGACTGTATAATCTGGTTTATTTAACCATTCCTTTTTTTTTTTTTTTTTTTTTTGACAGAAATTGATCCAATCATATTTTTCTGACTACATTAGAGATGTCCATTTTGCCTACTGAAAAAACATACACACTCAGATAGGAGAGTGATTTTTTCTTCCCACAAGCAAGAAGTTTTAAAATGTTGCTCATAACTATTTAAAACTAAAAAAACAGCTTCCCAAAATTAAAAAAAAAAAAAAAAAACCATTTAAAAATAAAATGGCTACAAGTTTTCTACATGTGTACACCAGCTAACTTGGAATATGCAGACCTACAGCAAAGAGTCTAAAAAACCGGGGGAAAGTCCTTCCTCAAAATATGCAGATGTACATACATCAGCCTAAACATAGAATAATAGCAAAAAACATAAAGGTAAAATATGTTTACTGGCACTTTTTAGGACACTCCAGGTCTAAATTTTATTCTCTCTCAAATGAGAAGACACCCGTTACTCATTTTCGCTCGTACAGGTATCCAGGGGAACTGAAGATCTGAAACAGTTTCTATCCATCAGATTGACTAGGACTCCTCGGCTTCGAGAAAGACATTCATGCAAAGTATAATAAACATACATAAAATCCAATTCTTATTGGGCAAAACATGGGGATCTCAAATGAACCGATCGGGAAGAAGTCTGGGGAAAAAGCTTTACAAATGGAAGAAGTTTTCATAAATGCCTAAATAAGCTTTGCCACCATGTATGACAAATATCAAATTAAACATGAGTTCAAAAATGATTCAACAATTTCAGGCAGTTGAGTACCAGAAAGTATTAAATACAAACACATGGATACAGCCTTTAGCTCAGTAAATCCTAAACATCAGACTGTGAGAACATTTCCCCCTGCACTCAGCACTGGTGAGGCCTCGCCTCAAGCACTGTGTGAAGTTCTGGGCCCCTCACTTCAAGAAGGACATTGAGGTGCTGGAGCGGCTCCAGAGGAGAGCGACGAGGCTTGAACAAGAGGAGACTCAGGGGGGACCTTATCACACCTTCTACAGCTACCTGAAAGGAAGTTGTAGTCAGGTGGGGGTCAGGCTTTTGTCCCAGGCAACTGGTGACAGGATGAGAAGGCATGGCCTGAAGCTGCACCAGGGGAGGTTTAGGTTGGATCTTAGGAA
>JANIJG010000515.1:53985-66933 GCA_024611175.1 Megaceryle torquata | reverse complement strand
GCCTGGTTATCACTGGACATTCTGCTCCCAGCGTCAGCTGTAGAACTCCTTTGTTTCCAATCTCAGCATGTCCCACAATAAACTCCCCAGTTCTCAGGTCAGGAGAGGGAATAAAATTGTTTGGTGGGTTGTTGAGATATCTCTTTAGTCTGTCCACAAATCTTCTTTAACCCTTAGATGTCTCAAGACAGACAACAGACATCCTGAGTGCCTAAGTGCATCACTTATCTCTTGGATTGTTAGAGACAAGCACTAGACATCCTGAATTTCACATGTGTGAATAATGTTTAATGATAGCTTAACTGGGTAAGTGGGTAAGACAGCAGGTATGAGCAACTATTGTGGTATTATGTATGATAAAAGCTGTGCAATTTCCCAGAATAGCCTCCTGTCTAGATGTATACATTCCTGAATTGCCATCTAAAAGGGATATTAAGGCTCTAAGTGCACAAAAAAATCAGACCGAAAATCTTAAATAATTTTGGGGTTTTTTCCAAGAGATTCAGGTCAAAGATTATTTTTTGCACTTTCTGGTGTGATTTCTAAAAACAATACCTCCTTTTTCAACATTAAGGGACTTAATATTTGACTGCAACCAGCACAAAATAATTTTTTATGCAATTACAAAACAAAGCCAAAACAAAAAACAAACAAAACAAAAACAAAAAACAAACACACACAGCCCAAACATATAGGAAGAAGATCCAATTGCCTAGTTCTCTTTAAGCAAACAGTGTTTTGCTTTGCCACTGGTAACAGTGCCAGTAAAATTGCCAGTGCACTAGATTGAGCGGTGCACGATTGTACATCTGTTTTGCACAGTGAGCCAGAGACTGTTAATCAATCAGCCACATGCATACATGGAATTTATTGTCTATAATCGTCTTGTTATTTTCCAGCATGAAATACCTAATACTGTAGTTGAAATTACAAAACCATCAGTTTTCTAGATTATTATGTGATAAACATTATTTTTAAAAGTGGATTTTTTTTCAACAAGGCAAGTGGTCTCTATAAAAGCATCTGTGGTTTACATAAGCAAACAAATTTAAAAGCATTATAGATGATACAAATGGGTAGCCATGTATGTTTGCTGTGAAATTGAAATTCTGTAGTATCTTTACTTTTGCAATTCCACTTAGTCTTCTATATAAAAATATGATCTACAGAGCCACAGATACACCAAGCTTTAAGCATGCTCCTCTACCTACTTCTTAGAAAGGTGTGAATGGCAATGCATGACAGAATTTCTCTAAATGCAATTAAAACTACTAAAAGCATAACATCAAACCTTATAAAACATTTTTTAAATGTTACTTTTACCTAGTTTTTCTTCAAACACATTTTGACATCTTTATATTTTAAGATATATTTCAGATACTGTTAAGTATATCTTAAAATCCTGGTCTTTTCATCTAGTTAAGTAATGATTTAATGACATAAATCTTACATTATTTTGGTAAAAGTTCATAAATATGGAAGCCCAAGCATCTTTTCATGGATACCAAAACCAGAAGAAAATAACAAATACTCCATAATTTTAAAATACAAGCTTAACTCTATGGGGTCTAATTAATAGATCAGCTTTACCATGCAGCTATTTCCATGTGGGAAAAATGCAAAAAGTCAGACTGGTATTTTTGCCTTGTTGTTTTGTTTCACACAATCTCTAACTGTACCCATTTCCTTTCCTCCTAACCTTGGCACAGCTTCACTTTAATCTCCTATCTCTTCAGACTCCTTCCTATGCGTTTGAAATTACTCTTGTTGCTCAACAAAATTTGGGGGCTAATACAAGACGTTCAGTTTAAGAATAATTATCCTTTCCTCCAGGGTAGTAATAAAACAATTTTCATTATTTGTTTTATTGAATCTAGCCTTCACCCTTTCATTTTTTTTATTCCAGATATTTCATAACCCTCACTAAACCTGATCATGGCATCTAATTATCATGTACCACCCTCTTGAAAGCACACGTTGAACTAGTAAGGCAAGAGCTTTGGAGATTAGCATGTCATATTTAAATAAGCAACATGGTATTATCTGCTTATGAGAATCTGCACAGTCAATTCACCAGGTTAAAACCACCCCACAGGAGATAAGGCAGCCATTCCTCGAGCTGTACATGTGCTTTGACTGCTTAAGAAGCATCAACAGAGAGTAAACTTTTCATGTTACGAGGAATATCCTAAATTAATCCAAAGCAGGGTGACTGCATGTTTCAGGAGAAGGTCACACGTCCTCACAAGGCCACTGAATCCACAGACCCTATTTCATCTCACACAGTAACTCCTTCCTTTGTGCCCAATAAAAGCCAGAAGGATGTTACCAAAATAATTTGCCTCCTTTTGTCCTCATTGCAATTAGCAGCAAATCGTATTTCAACATTTTCTTCATTATTCTGCATTAATTGTAATACAATAATGGATGAATTTCTGACCAATAATTTGTGTGAGAATTTTTAGCTAGTAATTTTTAGCTGCGTATCAATTCTCTGAAGTGATTTGGAAAATGCCTTTCTGATCTACAGCTCATTTTCAGTACAGGTCTCTGTTTCCTAAATTATTGTATCGTACAGTAAAAGCAGAGCAGAACATGATATCCATGGATGTTTAAAGACACTTTCTGGGAGTTTGCAGTGAAATATCAGTGCAGTGAAATCATTCACTTCACTGCAAACCTTATATATAACTTACAGGAGCCTGTGGTAAAAGCCATTCTGGCTATTACTGAGATGAGTGAATTCACATGTACAGCTCAGGATGTGGATGAGTTCCTGCCTCAAGCAACTCACTCGCAGCCTGACCCAGATGATCTGGGCAGCTATAGGCACAGTCAGGGAGAGGTGCTTCATTTAAAAAATAAATAAACAAACCAACCACCACAACAGCACACACACAGAAAAAATAATTAATAAATAACATAAAATAAAACCACACTCTCCCCTTGCTGTTTTTCTCCCTTGAAATAAGCCTTTTCAGTTGAAGTTGGATATATTCAAGCCAACTATTACTGCAGTCTTTTTTTCTTTAAGAAAATAGCAAAACTGGCAAGTTATTGATTGGATTCATGTACCATCCCTAGAGGGATGGCCAACATTTGGTACCGTTTTCAAAATACTTGCTAAACCAGAGGCCCAGGGAGGCAGCACTGCCCTGGGGGATGGACCCGGGTGGCACGTGGGGCCTCTGCTCCCCTCAGAAGGGAATCACCCCGAGAAGAGGCTCCCTGGGGTCGCCCCTCTCCACTCGTTCACTCAGCACTACCCAAGGGCTTCTGTTCTGACAGGGACTGGTCTCAGCGAGACCTCAGCAGCCCTCCCGGCAGCTGCCAGCCCCTAGCACAGACGAGCAGCTCTCTGAGCTCATCCTGGCTTTGAAAAGCCTTCGAAAGAGCGCCTCGTCGGCCCTTGTCACCACCATTCCGTTGCCAGTGCAGACTGACCTGCACTGGAGCTGCTCTCCTCAGCTGGAGATCTTAGTAATTTGGCTAAGTAGCTTTGCAGTTAAAAATGTTCTGGAATCTAAGAATGGTTAAAATATTGCTTGGTTTGATTTTTCTTCCCTAAAGAAAGGAAATTAGAGGCAGTCGCACATAGAAGACAAGAAAAATAATTATATTGAAATCAAAATTCAAAAATAAATGCAAGACAGCCCTGAGAGCTGGTTTTGGATCAAGTGGATAACTTGCTGGTGTTTTATAAATTGAGGATGAACTAAGTTCAATGCTATCAAAAATTCATGAGATACTGGGATCACTCTGAGTTTAAAGATACTTGAATTAAAAGCCTTTATGAAGATACTTTCTTTCATAAGGCACACAAGTCACTTTTGTTAGTTCATAATGCTGCAGAGAACCATCTGTAAAGGGTGAACTAAACTGAATTCTGGCAAAATAGTAAATGAAAGACAGCAAATAGCCAAAGGCAAAAAAAGAAAAAAATTCTTTCAAATGTATTCTTCACCACATTCAAGTTCTTGAGTTCTCTGTTGTTTTCCAACATAAAGCAGTTTAATGTGCATGGACTCAAGTTGCCATCAAAATCTGTAAACTCCCAGATGCTATAGCTCTAGGCAGCGCGTAAAGTTCAAAACTTCCAAGAAGTGGCTGAAACTGATGGTACAACTTGATCTGAGCTGTGACAATATTTAAGCAGTTGAATGATATCTTAAGCATTGAACCTCTTCGGTAGGAGGATAAGGAGAGCTCAGAGACAGTAACATAATTTTTTTAGAATAATACCATAATTTGACATTAATTAATTCCTGTAGAGTTAGGAATGGGAACCTGTAGTACTTAAGGAAAAGTCAATGATAAGGACGTGAAGGTAGGTCACTGACCTACCAGATGTGTGTATATATATATATATACACAAGAGGAAAGGTTTTATATTTTATTATTTTTCCTCTGCAACTATAGGCATTAAATTGTAAAACAACCTTTTTTTTTTTTTCCCCTGTTGTATAGCAGGGGTCTGTGCCTCACACACCATGTAAAAAATTACTTGGATTGTGATCTAAAAGAATTCATCATTCAATAATTTCAAGCCCTTGTTAGATCTATTGTGTTGAGCTGATAGTCTGCTTGCATGCCACAGTGGTCTTGTTTCAAGGTAATGAAGCAGGAAAGGTACAAAACAGGGGAGGGGGAACTTTAGTTATAGAAATATGTCTAAAACTTATGTAACTTTGTTTTCAGGAACAACATTGGCATGCAGAGAAAGTGAATCAGTATTTTTCAATAACTCATCCTTACTGAAAAGAATCTAACTAATTAAGAGTCTGTTTGATTCAATTACAGCATCAAGCCAAGTTCCCAGAAGGCAATGATGGGCTGATAAGCCCTTTTGAAAGCAAAAAGACTAGACTGCAGTTATGTCCTACAAGATGCCTCTTCAAAGAGCTGAGCTTCCCAGTGGAGGTTTCAGCAAGATTGTTTAGCTCCAGCATGTGACCCCAACACTGAACATCATCAAGGTGCTAAAGGTACAATTCTGCCTTCTCAAGAATTAAGAAAGGGGGGTAATAAAATTCTGCATTTCAAATTAGGAAAATAATAATAATGGTTCATTAAAGACCAACACAGTTATGAATAATTTCAAAATGTAAGAGATAAACTTACTCTTTTTAAAACCACACACCCAAGCACATTATCTGCAGCCAAAGGTTAGGCACTTCTGAGCATGTGGGCTGTAGATTTCTTTAAGTAACATTTCCAAACATTCTTCATCACCTCCACAAACTGCTGAACACGAGGGTCACTGTTTCTGCTTCTTTGTCACAGATCTCATCAGGATAAGCAACTCCAGAACACCGTAAATATTTAAAGTCACAAATTATTTGTGAGACATTACAGAACAACTACATTTGAATTTTCTGGTCAGTACTCATACAGTCATTAAGAAGAAAAGTCCTACCTTAAGAACAAAAATCCTACCTGTTTTATTCCACTCCTGGGTTTGCTTAAAAGAATAGCATTTACCATTCAGTAATATGCTCATAACAAACTGTGTGCTTTGGCACTAATTTACATCACTGCCTGCCTGTGTAAATTACATTACCACGTTCAGGCTCAGGTGCTTCTAAAATCTTGTTTTCCATTATTCTAAGTAGGCAAGCAATAAATGTGTTTTAATTAGAACCAAAGACAGATATTTGATATTTTCCAGCAATCCCTTTTACAGCAATACTGAGTGCCTGCGGCACAC
Organism: Megaceryle torquata; assembly: GCA_024611175.1. Lineage (NCBI taxonomy): Eukaryota > Metazoa > Chordata > Aves > Coraciiformes > Cerylidae > Megaceryle > Megaceryle torquata. The sequence goes on along the minus strand of JANIJG010000515.1, from coordinate 61,226 downwards.
ATTTAGATCCACGCTTATCTGGAGTTTGGAGGTAAAGTGAACATGTGAGCTGCAGACAAATTAGTATTTATTTCTGTTGAACAGCACTCACTGAGATACTGAAGCAGAAAAATCACCTTACTTCATAACTTGCCCCTCTGACCTGCATCCTTCCCAGCTAACGAGGTTCGGTGGACAAAAAACAGTCCCTTTGATTTATTGATGCTGCTCAAGGATTGCAAGCTATGTATTGTTGGGAAAGCTGTGAAGGAAGTCCTTGATTTAAAGATTTTTCTGGTACTGACAACTTTGCCAACCCATATTTCATTCTTGAAAAGTTGAAGGAAAAAAAGCAGCTCTCTCAGTATCTGCTCCAGCCTGACTTCCTTCTTAGCCTGAGAAGTCTCCTTAGTCTGACACATACCTTCAATGACAGATCAGCTGATGATCCCTTTTTGCCAACAGTCATATCAAGCACCTGCTGATTATTTTACAGTTTTAAATATCTTTAGCCAGCATTAAATATTTTTTTCTTCCTAAGTGCTGCCAGTTACATGCAAATCAGTTCACAGAGTGGTGGCTTTTCCCTTAGCTTGGCAGTTGATGCTTGCAAAGGACAAAACAGCCAATACACTATATGGTAGACTGCTACCTGTTACACAGCACAAAATAAACAACAGATTTCCCTTACTCAGTAGTTAATGACTTCACAGAGTGACCTCACTATTTACCAGTCTGTACATAACAATCAGTGAATCATTAATAGGGTGCTGTTGTTTAAGCTGTCACTTGCCATGACGTACTAGCACAGCGAGTCACCTTCCTGACTTCTATATGTGTGGCTTGCAGAAACAGTTTTCCTCTTTTCTATACAATAAGAATTAACTTATCTTCAAAAACAGTATTTTAAAGAAGATTTGAGACTGTATACCTTCTTCAGACCAGCACAATGGTATGTTGAAGACACACTGTATTGATCTATTTTTAAGTTAATCACAAAATACAGGGGGGAAAAAAAATTTAAAAAAAAAAAAAAAAAAAAAAGCCTTTGGTATTAGTTATTTATGCTGCACTATTAAAATTGCACTAAAAATAACATACTAGAGGGAAGAACCACTTTCTCCATGTAGAGAACACCACCATCATTCAATATGCCAATAATATTCCTCAGCTGACAGATTGTTAGGTTCACATAGCCACAAATTACTAGCAGTTTATTGTACACTAATAATAAAAAAATATGTAAGAAGTGGAACTATAAGTCATATTCATTGCTTATTACAATCTACAATCCTACTCAAGTGTTATTCTGGTTTTCTACTTGTATTCTGAAAGGAGAGAGACCAGAAGGCACTGGTCCAGCTCCCAGAAAGATCAGAGCAACAGCAGATAAAAAACTGGCAAACTTGCTGGAGGAAAGGCAATGGGATGGATGGAATTTTGCTATTTCTTTGCCATACTTTTTTTTATATAGCTACTATTCCCCCACCAGCATTGACAGACCAGTTCTGATTTCTCTGGTTAGGTTAAGGCATTCTCAGGTTTAGTAGCAATCTGTTTAATTTTGGTTGAAAGGAGTAATTGCACCTAAGTTTCATATGTCTGTGTGAATGAAACTATTGCTGTCACTTTAGGACCAGTGAGAGATTATCTTCACTAAATAATATTCTATGACAGGATCAGTGTCATTAGAATCAAAACACTTTGCTAGTGCTACTGAATGTGATTAATAACACCATGAAATTTGGTCTTCAATCTATTCACAGGTTTGATTTCCTATTTCTTGCTATTACTTAAGGGAAAATATATCTAATTACTGAAACAAAAAGATTGAAATATTTGATAATGTTTTTGCGTGCCTGATTGCAACTAAAATTAATTTGAAAATATTGAAATTTGACATTACAGTGTCCAAAAGTAGAACTAAAACTACAAAACTGTATCCAATGACAATTCAGTGCAAGTCTAAAAACCAAGCTAAACTAATGATGGCCATTATCATGGGATTGAAGCTTTCTTAAATTCTCTAGCTTTCCATGCTGAGCAGCAACAAAGAAATGTGTAATTCAAAATCATTCTTACATTCCTAGCTTGCTCCTTTCTCCAGGAGTATGTTTGGCTTTTGCAGTAAAACCCTAAAATAAATATTTTTGCTCTTAAAAAACACCAGGGAACTGATAGCCTATTTTTTCCCCACACATTCCAACAGAAATCAGAAAAATGCAATATATTCAGTACTTTAAATATAAACTGAAAAATTAATTGTGGAACAAATTAAACAAATTTAATTTTTTCACATTTGCTCACCCAATAAATAGAAATGGAAATTGAATTAATTTATTAGAACCATTAAGCTAATATATTTCTGTTCTTGAAATAGGTCATATATCTCACTTCTGAAGAGATACTAAATAGAACTCAAAAAAGTCTCATAACAGATTCACTTTCCAAATATAATAAATGAACTCATAAGTATATGCAATATTTATGATACTTAAATAATTATTGCTTCCTAACAGCTGATGTAGTCTCAATACTCTCTTTTAGTGCATTTCAACTCCATTAGCATTTAGACTGCCTTACAGCTGGCAAGGGTGGGTTAGGAAAAGAAGTCAGTTGATAACAATAAAAAAGTATACGAATTGTCATTCAGAATATAGCAGTAGATGGAAATGAGACTCTGGGCTTATAGGTTACCTGAGATGAAGCTTGGTGAAAAAAATTTCATACACACTGAGGATGGTGTCCATCAACATTTGCTCCAAGCTAGAGCAGACCCTTTGCAAGGCCTGCATGCCCATTTTTAGCACATTCAAGCACAATGGAAAAGAAAAAAATCTTATTAAGGAGATACAATTAAAGCATTCAGTGCACAACTCAATGGTTTTGTCACAAAATTCTCACTGCTTTTGCTTTTACCCTCCTCTCTCAAAACCAAAACTAATTTCTCCTTTATGATCTCATAGCACTGATTACCATGATGGTTGTAGTCTGGTCTAAAATAATTCCAACACATGCACACACCCTGCCTTGTGTTAGTTTTCATGTAAAACAAATTATTTGCAACATTGCTTAGAGACAGGACAAAATATTTCAGGCTCTGAGATGAAGACTGATGTATAGCCAGTGATTAGAGAAAAGATAAGTACATTCCCCTTTCTTCAGGAGGCATAGCAATAGAAAACGTAGTCAAGTAAACTTATCAGTACCTAATTTCTTAGCTTCAGAATTAAGAAGCTGTATTTTAAAAAACACCCGTTATGCCCCCACACAACATTTATATGTCAAAGTGACCACAAATGAGAAGAGGCAATGACTTGTGCAAAGCAGTAAGAATTAGTGTTAAATTTACCATTCAGCGATATTTAAGAAGTACTTAGAAGATTATCTCTGTTTGTATAAGAAAATGCTATTTTTCTGATTACATAGAATTTCATCAAACCAATGTAAAAAGTAATTTGAAACTATAGGAACTTTCTTAGGCTTAGGTGCGGGATAAAATAGTCTGAATGTGTGCACAAGTAACAATTCAGATGAGCCAGCTTCCTCATGTCCATGGCACCCAACCCAGATCTTGACAATACAGACTCCAGGTACTATAGGTGGTGAGCACAGAATCAGTCCTATTAGCACTAGAAAAGATTCCTTATTTACCTTCATATTAAAAAGGATGTGTAAAATTTAACAGCATCTGCTTACTGATACAACCTGAGGAATAAATCAATATATGAAAAATACCTGCAAATTTTTAAGTCTCCAAAAAGCATTCACTGAAAGAAGTGGAGACCCTTCTAGTACTGATTCACCCTGACAGATACTGTGTATGCTAAATGTCTCTGCACTTTGTATAAGGCTTAATCAACTCATGCATTTTTTTCAGAAGCCTGAAAATGAAAAGCAACAGGACTTGTAAGAAGTCCACACAGGATGTCACAGGATTGCTCTGGTAAACACTATTCCACAACGGTGTTTGTCACATAAAAACATCATAACGTTCAGCTCAGAATTCTAATTTGAGCCTTACAGAGATGTCTGAAGAGGCATCAGTAGGCAACCCTTACTAAACACTGATCACAAAGCCTCCTAGCATAGCACTGAGTTCAACCCAACCAGTCCTGAGTCTCATAGCCAGGGTCCACCACCATGGATCACAGCCTCCTAATGGTCTGTGCAACTGTTTGGAAAAGTCAGCATGCAAGAAATATCCATTTTTATATGAAAAGCATGACTGCTACCTAAATAATTTTGAATCTCTCCCTTTAAATTGTCATGTTGAATTAGGAAAACAAGAGATGAGCATGGCTCACAATGCAGAGCCAAAAGCGGGCAGCTTACCTGAGCAGTGCTAGGGCTTTAATGAGCAACAACCAGAATGACCATAAACTTGAACAGTCATAGAATGGTAGGGCTTGGAAGGGACCTCATCAACTCCAACCCTTATCCCAGCATAGGAACACCCAGGGCATGTCACACAGGAACATACTGAAGTGGGTCTTGAAAGTTTCCAGAGGAGGAGACTCCACAACCTCTCTGGGCAGCCTGTTCCAGTGCTCTGTCACTCTCACAGTGAAGCTTTTCCTCATGTTGAGGTGGAACTCCTTGTGTTTCAGCTTATGACCATTACCTCTCGTCCTATCACAAGGCATCATTGAAAAGAGACCTTGTAAGGCACCTTCTACTTGATACCCACCCTTCAGATAGTTGTAAGCATTATAATATCCCTTCTCAGTCTTTTTTTTTTCCCAGGCTAAACAGCCCCAGGTCTCTCAGCCTTCCCTCATGAGAGGGATGTTCCAGTCCCTTCATTATCTTCATACAGAGTCCCTTTAGTATTTCCCTATCCCTCTTGAACTGAGGAGACCAGAACTGAACACAATACTCCAGATGTGGTCTCACTAGTACAGAGTAGAGGGGGAGGAGAACCTCCCTCGACCTGCTGGACACACTTTTGCAGATCTTCTGCAACAAGATGTTGCAGGCTTCAGTGTGCACTGTACCCCTTAAGGAGGCAAAATTGGATTGAAAGAACAAGTAACTCTGCTCCTGTGGGTTCTCTGATAAATAAGGCTACTACAGCAAAACCTAAAGGGCCTAAATATATTCCATATAATCTGCTTTGTTACAGAAAAGACTATTCAGTATTTCTGTAAACAGTGTTTTTACAGGTGAGAACATAAGTCTAGGTCAAAATCTCTCAGAGTACTATTATATTAGAAAAACGAAGGGCTAACTAAAGACTTCAGGGCTTTGGGTCACCTCGTCAAGGGAGTGGGAGCACAGGTAGTGTTTTCTTCCATCCCCCTAGATGCAGGGTCCAACCCAGAAAGACTGAGGAGGACCCACCAGATTAATACTTGGCTTCAAGCCTGGTACCACCAGCAGAACTTTGGGGCTTTTGACCATGGGTCAATCTACATGATGGCAGGCCTGCTGCAGCAGATGCGATACATCTGTCCCATAGGGGGAGAAGGATTTTATTGCAGGAGTTGGCCAGGCTCATTGACCGAGCTTTAAAATAGATTCAAAGGAGGAAAGGGGAAAAACCAGGCTCACTGGAGACAAGCCTGGGACATCTGCGGGACAGTGTGCCAGCTCCACTGCTATCTATGGGGTCACAGGGGACAGTGGGCCATGTGATAGGGAAGACACAAGGGCTATCGATGAGCCAGGACTCACAGTAGTGCCTGAGAATGATCAAGTAGGGACGAGACCCTTCCCATGCAAAAAGGTGCACAAACTAAAATGCATCTATGTCAATGCATGTAGCATGGGCAATAAGCAGGGAGAGCTTGAAGCTATCATCCAGCAGGAAAACTGTGATGTAATTGCCCTTACAGAAACATGGTGGGATGAGTCCCATAACTGGAGTGCTGTGGTGGATAGCTATAGGTGCTCCAGAAGAGACAGGCATAGAAGGAGAGGCAGTTGTGGTGCCCTGTATGATAGGAAAGGTCTCGACTGTCTTGAGTATGATGATGATGGTGATGATAGGGTTGAATACTTATGGGTAAGAAACAAGGGGAAGGCTAACAAGGAAGATGTCATGGTAGAGATCTGTTATAGACCACTCAAAAGGATGAAGAAGTTAATGAAATGTTCTGCAAGTGGTTGTGTAAGGTCTCAGAATCGCTAGCCCTTGTTCTTATAGGGGACTTCAACTTAGCAGAAGTCTGTTGGAAATACAATGCAGCAGACAGGAAGTAGTCCTGGAGATTCTTGTAGTGTGTGGAAGATAACTTCCTAACACAACTGGTGACCAAGCCAACTAGGGAGGGCTCTCTACTAGACCTGCTCTTTGTGAACAGAGAAGGACTAGAGGGAGATGTGAAGGTTGTTGGCCATCTTGGGCAAAGTGACCATGAGATGGTGGAGTTTTCAATTCTTATGGAAGTAAGGAGGGAGATCAATAGAAATACCTCCTGGGACTTCCAGAGGGCAGACTTTGACATGTCCAGGAGATGGGTCAATGTTGTCCCTTGGAGGTAGCCCTCAAGGACAAAGGAGTCCAGGAAGGCTGGACATTCCTCGAGAGGGAAATCCTCAAGGCACAGGAACTAGCTGTCCCTGTGTGCTGTAAAATTAGTCAGCATGGTAGAAGACCAGCCTGTCTAGACAAAACTTTGGGCACAACTCAGGGAAAGTCTACTGGCTATGGAAGAAGGGGCGGACAACTCAGGAAGAGTAAAAGGTTGTTACAAGGTTATGTAGGGAGAAAATTAGAAAGGCCAAAGCTCAGATAGAACTTAATCTGGTCAGCATCATCAAAGATAATAAAAAAGTGTTTCTATAAATATGTTAACAGTAAAAGAAGCTCTAAGGAGAATCTCTACTCTCTGCTGGACATGGGAGGGAACCTTGTGACCAAGGACAAGGAAAAGGCTGAGCTGCTGCGTGCCCACTTTACCTCAGTTTTTGTCAGCAATGCCAGTTGCTACCTGAGGGTCCAGCTCCCTGAATTGGAAAACAGGATGGGGAGCAGAATGCAGCCCCAGTAATCCCGGAGGAAATGATCAGTGATCTATTGTGCCACAGAGGTGTGCACAACTCTATGGGACTGGATGAGATCCACCCAAGGGTACTGAAGGAGCTGGCGGAGTGCTCACCAAGCCACTCTCCATTATTTATCAACAGTCCTGGCTAAATGGGGAGGTCCCAGTTGACTGGAAACTAACAAATGTGATGCCTACCTACAAGAAGGGCTGAAAGGATGATCCTGGGAACTACAGACCTGTCAGTCTGACTTTGGTGCCAGGGAATGTTAT
>JANIJG010000515.1:31177-53885 GCA_024611175.1 Megaceryle torquata | reverse complement strand
CAGGTGGCCAAGAAGGCCGGTGGCATCCTGGCCTGTATTAGAAACAGTGTGGCCAGCAGGAATAGGGAGGTGATTGTGCTCCTGTACTCAGCACTGGTGAGGCCACACCTTGAATATTGCTTTATGTTCTGGGTCCCTCACTATAAGAAGGACATAGAAGTGCTGGAGCATGTCCAGAAAAGGGCAACAAGGTTCATGAAGGGCCTAGAGCACAAGTCCTGCGAGGAGAGACTGAGGGAGCTGGGGCTGTTTAGTCTGGAGAAGAGAAGGCTGAGGGGAGACCTTATTGCTCTCTACAACCACCTAAAAGGAGATTGAAGTGGGGAGGGGGACAGACTCTTCTCCCTGGTGACATGTGACAGGACCAGAGGATATGGATGCAAGCTGTGCCCGGGGAGGTTTAGGCTGGATACTGGGAAACATTACTTCACTGACAGGGTTATCAAACATTGGAATGGTCTTCCCAGGGCAGTGGTGGAGTCACCATCCCTGGAGGCATTTAAATGGCATATGGATCTGGTGCTTAGGGATAATGGTTTAGTGATGAGATTGCAGTGTTGGGTCAAAGGTTGGACTAGATGATCTTGAAAGTCTCTTCCAAACAAAGACATTCTGTGATTCTGTGATATTATCTTATATATTGTACAGTACATTTTAGGATTTTCTTTGAGAAGTGGATAAGATGGGGTGAGCTGAAGCCAGTTGGTCCCAAGAAACAAGCAGTGCAACTTCATGAAAAACTGTGCTGAGTAACACACCTTGGGAGACTCCAGCAAGGGTAGAAGTAAATTCTCTTTGAGAGAGGATTTTCTTGATCAAAACAGACAGGAAAACAGAAGCAAACAGAATTCAGCACACCATGTGAAGCAAAAAAGTATTGGACCTGCTCCCATCTATTATAGGAGCACATCTCTAATGACATTAGCACAAGCTAAAGCTGCCAAGGGACCTTTAAGGTTGTTCTTAATAAGAAAATATCAGAGTATGCCTGGCTAGAGGTGACAGATGTGCACATATCTATCTATATATCTATATAAATATGCATCTTCCAGAAAAATCTTCTGGAAGGAAAAAAGTTGGCAACTCTCAAACTAATCACAAAGAGAAATACTGTATGGAATCCTGTTGCCAAGAGATACCTTATGTTCTGTAACCCAAGATGATTTGACAAAGGCACAGCATATTTCCTGACTACAAAGAGCAGCTTCAGTTTCACTTGTGTCTCTGGACTTCCCCATCAAGAACATAATTTTCAGCATATTTAAATTAATCCTCTACGAGCCCACAGTCATGAAGTAAATCTCTGCTTTGCCTAGTTGCTGGTGATTCAAGAAAACTGAACTAACTGAATCAGATGACCAGAAGAGACAGAAGATTCATTCTCATATGAGTAACACCATGGCCCAAGAGGTGTTCATCAGCATCTTCTGTGCTTTCTGAGTGAGGCAACAATAGCAGAAGCTGTACAGGACACTGTGGATGAAGGTCAAGATGTGTATGTTCCTCATTTCTCTGGCATAATTGAGGAGTCACCAGTCCACCACCAGATTTTTGGGATCCATAGGAAGTACACCAGTCCAAAGTAAGGTCGGAATTTGATATAAAACAGACTTAACAAGAACAGCATAGATGGGGCAGCAGATGAACCTCAAGAATTCAAACATTATACTTCAGAGACATAGAGTTATTGGGGACTGACTGCTGAAAAAGATTGCACCACACTAAACTAGCAATCCAGCAAGTTGCAAACAAATGTTGATGTCTCAAATTCTTGCTACATGTACATTTAGAGACTAACAGATGGTCAGTCTACAGACCCCACTTCAGAGTTCTTTAGACCATGGGTCAATGTATTTTACATTTTATTTACAACAGCCATTCTGGGAACACTATTATAGTGCATTTAATTTATCTCCTATGGCATTTACACTTGGCAGTAGTGAGCACACTGCCATTAGTTTAGAAACATTAAGTTTGTACATGAGGTATCTTTTACTCCACTTGGTTCCTTCTGAAGAAAAACCTCACAGATACCACTCAAGCTTCCAGCTGCTTCCCTTCCCCCTTACTCCCCTTACCCGACTGGAGCATCAAAATTATTCATGACTGCACAAGTAAGGCACAAGTAAGCACAGTGCCTTTTATGTTATTTCTATATCCTTCTAAATATTTCCAAAACCAACAAAAAACCCACTTTGAAAGCTGTGCTGGAAATGCACTTACATGGGAGACCTGGTAGGATGGGTCCACCTTTCAGAGTTGGATTACAATAGATGCAGCACAACGGAGGAACAGGAGCCAATCAGCTTGATCATGGGGAAAGAAGGGATGCTGGAAGGCAAGATAAAAGGCCTGGGACCTTCCCTGTGAGGCACCAGGCTTAAACCACTAATTAAGTGTGTCCTGTGTTTATCTTTACAAATACAAGTATTTCAAGTAGGAAATACTTGGGGGGGGGGGGTGTCTTCATATTAAGGTATAGAAAATCTGCCTTTTCCAGCATAGATCAAAGTATAACCACAGTGCTGCTTGCATGAGGAGTAGTACTGCTTCTCCTGACCTGAGATCCTGTTCACCCTGAAAGGTTCCTAGAGCTGGTACAGGTGAAAAAACAAGTGAAACCACATAAACACAGAGCACAGCTTGAACACCAATGCAAGACAACAACAAACAAATTTCAAAGCCGAAGTTAAGAGGTTGTAGCCAAAACTTTCTGGATGATTTTGAAACCTTTTTCCTAAACCACGTGCAACATAATAATCAGTTCCAGATTTAACATCATAATTTTTACTCTTGCAAAAATGCACTGTGTTGCTCATTAAGATGATTTCCTTTTCAGCATAAAACTACATGTTTCATGAACTTGTCAATGACAGTTTCTCTTAGGCAGAAGACATCAGCCTGGAATAAATAGTCTAACCATTTTTCCTTATGGGCTTTAAATCAATAATGCATTATATTTTGCTGTGATTATTTGTAGGAACATTCTGGTTAGCTCAATATACTTTTAACAAAGGAGCATAACAGAAAGGATACAATTCCTCCTACCATCAGTGATATTTCTGATCAGTTTTTACAGCAGAGCAACATTGATTTCCCCAAAACAATGGTGAGGAAATGGAAATTTCATCATAAAATGTTTAGTTAGATCTGTTAAATATATACCTATATTAAACTAACAGAAAATAAAAGTGAGTTTCTTGTCTCCCTCTTTCCCCCTGAAACACCAAGAGAGTTTTGCAGCAGGCAGACAACTTGATGGTTGCAGTGGACACCTGAACTTAGGAAAGGGTTCCAACAAATTGGCTAAAATTTAAACTTTTCATTGTTATTCTGCTTAACCAACAATGGATAACAAAAACCCCATTGCCCCGGCATCCCCCCAGCCTTTCATAGAGTCCTCACTATGCATTAGCTTAACAGAAATTGTTTTAGCAGGTTTGGAGTTTTTTTGGTCAGGTTGTTTTTTTATCAACTACTTCGAAATTTTCCACACTGGCCAGGAGTTCCTTGGCTGGGCTTCACAAATTTGGTGCCCATACTGCTCCACTGCCCTGAAACACACCAAAGCACATTATCCATTGATTGCTCATTGTGCCTGCTGCAGGAACCACAAACCCCAGCACTGTGAGACCATGACAAAACATCCCAAAGAACACAGCAATCAACTCTCCATAGAGAAAAATATTCCATCTAACTGCCCTTTTGAAGTGTTATGCTGAAATGATAACTTTTAAAATGTGAATGGATTTTAGCATTAACAAGAAATACATTTTCTCTTTACGTTCTTATCTTGTATCCTCCTAACCCATGTAAAACAACCAAAACACTTGGACCAAACTTATTTGCAGCTATCACAAGCCTTTTATTTCTCTGTACATACAAATAAAAATCCATTGTAAAATGAACAGTGTCTGGCTTCCAAGTAGTGAGGGCATCTCAAAGCAACAAATTTTCAAGCCACAATGGAAGGTGTCTTTGTAGGCTAATTTAAACTGCAATGTATCTGCACAAGCAGAGGGAAAATAAGATTACTTGAAGGAAAGGCAACCTCCTCCCCTACAAGGTAACTTGTACACATGTATTTGAGTACAGTCTTACTGTTTTGTTTTTTTTTTTTTTTTCCAAAAGACACACTCCTGTTTCTGTAGACAGGCAATTTGTCAGTCATAAGGAGTGGCTACAGTATTTGGAAACACTGAACTTATCCCAGGAAAAACCACCTCCTGTCTTTAGACTTGTGCAATATATATTGGCAGTGCTAGAATCACTACTGTCATATCTTAACAAGTGCTCTAAAACAAAGACAAATCAAAGGCTAAGATTGCCATAAAGGTAGAGGAAAAAATACATACACTCTAAAGAAAACGTGTGAATTATCACCAAAGTGATCATTTTTCTTTAAGGAGACTTTAATGAAAATGCCTTATTGCACTGCAGTGGGTTTCGGTTTATTAGCTTTTGCTGACACCTGGTGGCACATAGAAAAAGAGTCTCAAAGCAGTAAACACCCGTGCTCCTGCTCCACCAGCTACATCATACCTTAACCTCCCTGAATAATGATGGGCATTTTATTAATACAAACCAATACACTCAAAGTTCTAAATAAACTGCCATGGAAGTCGTTTACAGGTTCAGCCTTGACATAGTAGCATCTACCATAGGAACTATCTGCCCCCAAGTAAAGCAATCTTTTGCATACATTTGTGTTAATGCAAAAGGAGTACTAAAAGATGCATATTTGCTTCTTAGAGCCACAAGCTCTTCAACCACTTATATGAAATTAATTCCAGTTCTTGACAGGAAAAATAGTTCATCATTGTACCTCAGCTGGCACTGGTTAACATCTACTGGATAATTTAAACACAAAAGGAAAAAAAAAAAAAGAATTGTTAGGGATAGCAAAGTACTCTCTTACCCAAAGAGTGAATCCCCTCTTATTACATCGTGACTGAGCCACAATCCCCCTGCAGCAGTGTCACAATATAGTCATGGCATCAGTCACAATATTTTGTTATCAATTCAATAAATGGAGCAACTCTAAAACATTGTGGGTATGATGTTAAACAAACGAAGAAGAAAAACATATTCAGATGCTGTTGACTGCAAGTATTAAAGTATTTATTAAATCAGAGAAGGTCTTTAAAACAAATTACCATGGAAAACTAAAATATTTTCATAGTTTGAAAAAATATTTACTTTGTACGCAAGAGCCTTCAGTGACACTACAGTACATTTATACAATACATAATTTATAAGGATATTTGCCATGCATTTTTGTGTGATTCTCAACACCACATCCCGAGCCACTAGACACTTGCAATTCAGCAATCTCATTGAGGCTTCAGCAGCACAAAGGCTTATGAGCAACTCTGACATTAATCATTAAATGTTTCAAACACCAATCTCAGATTTACTTTTTCACATGCACATTAATTTTTTTATTAACACATTTCTCGACGGCCTCCTGTAACATCCCGATTTATCGTCAGGGTTTTGCTATAAGCAAATCCACCAAGACACATTTCTTGTGTGGAGGCAAATGCTGTGACTATCCACCCATCATTTCAAGTGCACCAGCTCACACAGTGAGCACTCTTGGCTCATAGTGCTGGGTGGCTGGCACAGACATGGCTGGAGCCTGGAAAACCAGACAACACACTTTTTGCTTTTTAAAATCTCTTGGCAAAGCAGCCCCAGGACTATTCCCTCATCCAGCCTGGCCTGTGTTAATTACCATTACCAAACATTCCCTTAGCAAAGATTTGTAGGTTAATGATAATACACATGGAGCATACACAAATTAGAGATCAAAAGCCTTCAGAGAATTGTGAGGAACCTGCTTGAAAGAACACCCTGACAAAGGCTTTCTGCTTTCCTGATTTCTTTCCCTGAAAACCCAGTACAGGGACAGACAGGGGAGCAGAGAATGCATCAGAGCAGAGCAAGCATCACTGACTTGCTCCTCGCACCCAAGTCACTTGTGTGTTGCTCACAGATCCGCTGTCTCCTTCTCTCAAAATCCTGCTGTTTCACTGATGTTTCCTGACTAAATATCAAAGCTGTACCTGCTGTGTTGAAATTGCAACACACCTCTGTAGAAACACTGGGAGGGATTTGTTTGAGCAGCACATGATAAAACCTGGAAGATTTTTGAGGAAGAGCAGGGGGACTCAGCATCGGTGAGACTACCAAAGGCCAGGTGTCCAACAGTACACCCCCCTCTCAAGGAGATGTGTTGGGCACATGAGCCTGCATGGGAGGGCCTTAGCACACATGGAGATGTCCTGCCCTCACCCTCTGTCCCAGCCAGTGCAACCAGAGATGTTCAACCCCATTGAGCCATGGGGTCTATCCAGTCTCTAGCATCCTGTACCCACCAACACTATGGTGTTCTGATCTCAGTCCCATTTATACCTCTGGCTTCCTCAAATATCCCATGCCAATAAAATGCATGAGGGAAACAGGTTTTTTTCAGTTAAGTTTATACCTGCTCCATCAGCCCTTCCATGATGGTTGTGGGAATCCAAGGTCAGCTGCATTGACCTATCCTCAGGGACAGGGACATTGTCATCATCCCCTCGGGTTTCACCCTGGATCCTCATCCCTTTAAGAGAGTTCCGTTTGGAGCTATTTATGCCAGGGTGAAGAGAACAGGAGGCCAGTTTTCACAGGAAGGATTAGGACATGGCTCATTTAGCCTAGCAAACCATAGACTGTGGAGGAGACAGAGTGCTCTCCTCTTATGGCTTGGGAATACCAGTATTTGTGATAAAATTGAGATTGGTGTGGAAATAAATGGGTACTCCAGAATATGGAAAGGTGACCAGCCTTAGGGTCTCACACCTTATTTCAGTGTTTGTATTTGTAATACCTGTTCGTACTTTCAAACCATCTGTTCTGCTTCCTCACAGGGGTCTGCCATCTCACTTTCACTAACAACCAGATAGATGCAAAAAGTTTAGGAGGCTCTTTTTCAATTGTCACCAAACCTTTCTCACCTGCACTCCATAGTTACAGGCGGCTGAGTTGACAGGTAAGCATTTCTACCACCCAAGTGAAAAATTGACAGAAAATGGGCATTTCTAAGGACAGTGTGGAAATGCTCAGTATGGACCAGCAGCCAGGGAAAAGCAGACACCTCACAGCAGCTGAAAACCTGCTCCAGAAGGTCTGGCTCCCGTTTGCCATTCAAGTGCTGCAAGATGAAAGGGTGCTTGGTGGCAACCAGGTACAGCCAGGCACCAGGCTGCAGGTTTCCCTCTTTCTAAGAACTTCATTTTTTTCCCCACCACACCGTGAAGAGGTACTTCACCCTCCTTTTTGTTCTACAAACACCACCTCTCTTGGGTCAATTGATAGCACTGTGATCACTGAAAGAATTGCAGAACTGATTTAAGTGCAAGCCCCTAAATGTGCCTGCACAGTTTTCCCTGCATCCCTAGACTTCACTTCTGGCATGCTATTGAAGCATATGGACTGGAAGTCCCCCCTGTCCTGTGGGCTAACCATAGGAAGATGTATTACTGCAAAGTGCAGTAAATTATTTTGAAATTGAAACTCATCTGTACGTGGCCACCAGATCAGAGCACCTACCTCCAACATGTTCAGACAAGGATTCTCCAGGAGTTAGCATCTCTATAAATCAGAACATTTTTAATGTATTGTCCACACTAGCTTCTACAACTGGAAACTGCGAGCTTTAACCATTGAGGATTTACATCAATAGTCTTAAGTTATTTTGCCTTCATTTGTATATACACACCAAATTAAAATAATCCAATCATTTTTCCAAATAGCTTTGTAGGAGCATCACTTATTCTGACTGTTCTGTTCTTAAAATCTTACTTTTCAAAGCAACATAGTCCACAGATGTGGTATTTGAACAGAAATGTGTGCAAAACACCCAAAAAGCAGATTTTTACTGTTACAGTTACTGGTTTTTTCTGGTTATAGCAGTCAATTTTCCAAAGAGTCCCTGCATAATTTCTGCCAGGGAGATTTTCTTAGGGATTCTTCTGTTGAGAAAATAATGTTGGAAGAAAAATAGGACCTGCAGTGGAGTGTCTGAGGGAGAGTTTCAATACAGAATGGCTTGCAGACAGTCCCTTGTTACCTAGCACTCTAAGTGGAAGTTACAGAAAATGCCTGTATTCAGATTGTCTCCCAGATAGCTGCTGGGAATTTGAAATGGGAGAACACAACTTTCTTGCAGACCTCGTTCACATACATATGCTACCAAGTGTTTGCAGAAATCTTACCAAGTATATTGACTATGATTTTAATGCATGTGTTTGTGGTAAAGGCAGAATTGCTTGTGGACCACACCATAAGAGAGTGTAAAAGTTAGATGGAATTGTGAACAACTTATGTGACAATGAAACAATAGCCTAATGTGGTTTCTTTGCTTGAGGACTGTAAGGCAGACTCACTTGTCATCTTTACTATCTCCATAGCACTCAGAGGTTCCCCAGGCCTTTCACTGAGGAGGAGGATTTTTACCCAAGTTCATGAGACAGTGTGAAGGAAAGACAAACCAAAACAGGAAGAAGCAGAAAGGAATCTGAAAGATTTGACCAGCACCCTTCAAGAATTATCACAAAAATAAATGGTCACAGGACATTGAATTTTGAGGGTGCTCCCCAAAATATCCACCCTATGAGTTCCATGTACAGGACTTTATCTGAGGGCAGGCAGCATGCAGACGGACATCAGACACAAGAAAAGCAAACTCTGGCAAAACTGCACCGGGAGCTGGGACATGAAAATGGAGAAAACCCTCTTGAGTCTAAATCTGCAGAAAAGGAATAATGAGCAGCAACTTATCATTTAATATTGTCCCTTAACACTTTATAAACACCTAAAACAAACACACCTTTCTGTTATATAAGGCCATTTTCAGCATTTAGAAAATAGTAACATTCCTTCCAACTAAGAAACTCATCTACTTCACAAACAGACAACAAAAGCTAAACAAAGTGCTAGAAATCAACCAAGCCTAAGAAATATCAGGCAGAGGAGTAGAGACAGGAATTCAAGTCTCCTGGTTTTTGCTTTCAGCTCACTACTGGCAGGAAAATCCACGGGACAGATACCAACATTCTAAGCCATGTAACTGCACTAGAAAAGTGGCCTTCCTGAGTTTTGTTGCCAGTAGCACAGGGCAATAACTTTTGTCAAACAGCACTTTCAATAACATGCACTTGGTCAGTTATATTTTTCTTGAATCCTGAAATAAGTCATGGTGCATGAAAATACACTGGGCACAGGACAACAGAAGCATCTGTCAAAAACATACCACTTTCCTGAGTATTTTCAGTTCCCAAGCCTCCATCACCACAGACCATGACTGTATCCCAATCTATGGTGAGCTTATCCTCACATCTCCCACAGGAAGCAGGAAAATGCTATTGCCTAGAGATGCCTGACGCTAGAGAAGAGAAACTCAGAAAAAACATGTAGTTCAATCACTCAGAGATGGATGCATCACTGAGCAGAGCGCCAAGCTTCAGGTTCCACCCCATCTTTTGCCAACAGCCATTTAACTCCACTTAAAACCATTTGGTATATCACCTCTTGCCTCCCTTGAGACATATTTATGATACTTCTTCTTTTGAACCTTTACTATTTGTTCTAGTTTAGCTTTTACCAACTTACCTTTCTGAGTACTGTGTAACTTTCCTCACACCCTCATCTTCTTTAGAACAAGTTGCAAATCAGAATACAACATGACACAGGTCTGAGGGCTCTTTATACAATGGCCTTACCAACACCTGAAGGGCACTCTGTTATCTTCCTAACTGAATTTGCCCTTTGCAGCCAATTAATTGCCAAACTGGCAATGGCCTATCAGGCTGTCAACCCAGGTGAGGAAGACTATGAAGGGACAAGACACAACGCAAGTACCTGGAGGTGAAAAAACAGTGTTTGTGACAAGGCTATGACTTCAGGCAAACTAAACTGCATGTTAATAGCCAGATGAAAAGTTATGTAATTATTAAAGGCAAGACTAAGTGCAATATTTCAATCTATCCTGGCTACTTATCATTTTTTGTTTCAATGCCAGATATGTGACTTGACAAATCTTTAGTGAAGCTTCATATATTTTAAAAAGCCATGTCAGGCTGCAGCTCTGAAACATTCCTGTCCTGGTTTCAACTGCAAAAAAGTAGCCAATGTGAGAAAAATTAAAAAAAAAAAGGCACAGCAGCTGCATGGTCTGCAACACTGTAAATTGGATTAAGAACAACTACCATCAGTGAGTGAGCCCTATGACCAGGAAAAGACAGTTGTGTGGAAAGCAGCCTGGCTCTGACAGTGGCCACGGCAGATGGCTAGTGAAGATTTTAAGGGCAAGGCAGGCCCGGAGAATACCCTGTAAAAGAAGGTACCACCACCACCTCTGAAAGAAGTTAAAGGTGTAATGATTTGCAACCTTTCATTTCCCCTGAAACTTTCTTGGCTTTAACAGCCACTGGAGAGCAGTTTTGCAGCTGCTTCTCAGCTCTTGCTGTTTGCCAGCAGCTTCCAAATGCCGTTCTGCATCTGATGAATCTGACAGAAATGTCAGCAGACACATGATGAACTATGTGGAGCAGGTGCTGAGGCATTTTGATGGACGCCATAAGGTAACTAAAAGTCTTCAATGTGTTGGAAAGAACAAAAATTTCAGGTCAGCAACCTGACTTCCAAACTTCCAAAGGAGAAGAGGATGAATGACATCCACACGTTTCTTAGTAACTTTTGCTCTGTGTCATTCACATTGTTACATAAATCATTGTATCTTAGGGAATGCAACATACAAACACCAACAGGCACTCAGGTAGCATCATTTGTTTAATAAAGTCTTTTTTTTGTTGTTTTTAAAAAAGTTTACAAGACAGATGTGTTCCACATGATAAACAACTAGCAGCTGATCTTCCCTTTTAATAACTTAATTCATGCAGAAAGACTGGACTGCCTAATGGTGTTACATAGCAGCTGAACAATATACCAAAATATACACAGTTCTACACGCTGCCATGGAAACAGGTAGCACATGACACCATAGAGTAAGAATCAAAATACAAGCCTGTTTGGATAATTTTCAGAATTCAAGTGTAAGTTTAAGGAAAACCCCTGATTTATCTTTGAAATGGAGCTGATAGTGAATGTTCTGCTACAATCTGCCTCTACAGTCACCCCTTATTCAGCAGTCATATGAAAACACATACACAAAAATGTTACAAGTCCTTTTTACTACTGATACTACACATTAACAACTGAATCTGATAGCATTGCTTTGGTTGTTTCAATACAGAATGATACAGGTTTCTAATGTTTTCGTTCTGTTTTCCCTTTTTCCATTCTTTTCCAAAGTTGTTAAAGGGTGATTCTGAGGTGAATGTCTGTTGGGTCTCTCTTCAAGAATCCAGTGTAGCTTTTGTAGGAGAAACTGTGGAAGTCAAACAAACAGGAATGTTACTGGAGGTAGGGTAGAAATACAGTAGGATTCCTTCAAATCCCATATAGGAAAGTATCTTTACTTCTTGCCACAGCATCAAAATCAGTGCTACGATATCGGTATATCACATTTTAGAACTGTTTCTGCTCCCTAGAGTTTCAAATGCCACTGGAAAGGTCAGACTGACCAAAGTGCTCTAGAAGACCTACAAATTCCTGCTCTCTAGAATGTTCCTATTTCAACACACAATACAGACACAGCACACATAACCTTGTATCCCTGTAGCACAGCAGCAAGGCCAACAGTTACTTGAGAAATAGCAGATCCACACTTTATTTGCTAAGAACACGTTCTCCATCCCAATGTGTCTGCTCATCTCCAGTATTAGAACAGGAAGGTGCACTGAGCATAAACCTCAAGTGAGCAGAACTCATGTGATTCCAGCTGTTGTGCAACATGACAATCCTCTTTTGACTGCAACACAGTTAATGAACAGAATCATTTCACACCAGTCTTGAAACTGCTCTTCCTAAGGCCAGGGAAAAAAGGCCTGTGGACTTGGAAGTGTCTTTGATCCCTCTTCCAGGTCAATCCAAAATAAATTAGCATGTTTCCAGAAATCTATTCAATGCCTTATGTAAATTATAACAAATAATTAAATAATTTTAAAAAATAATAAAAAGAGGCAACTTTCTGAGCAATGTGTGGTACTGAATTGTACAAAACACAAGCCAGACTGAACTCTAGGGATGGGAAAATGAGAGAAAAGTTATATCTTAACTTTGCAAAGCTCAGAGCTTCAGTGTGCAGCTGAGGGAAAGAATACTTTTCTTCAGAGCTTGGACATTTTGAAAGTTCAAAATCAGCAATGTAGTTTTTCAGGGCAGGGCAGTGGGAAGGAAAACAACGAAAGCTGTGTCCTGAAGAATTAAAACTGATTTGGAAAAGTATGATAAATACATATCTACATATGTAGATAATCCAGGATTCAGGTCTATCTATATTCAGTCAAATTCCCTTCACTCATGTCCAGGCATGTCCTGCAGGTCAAGTTCCTGCAGGGAGAGAAAATCCCAGTTCTTGTACTGAATTCAAGCAACAAATCTGGCTCTCAATGCCTGGCCTAATGCTCTCATTAGATGGTGAAGGCATATGAAATAGCCTGTAATCAAGTTATCCTGGGAAGGACAAACTTGAGGAGGGAGGAGTAGAAACCATGATAGGAAGTTGCAGTTCTAGCCTGTCTCCAACCTTTAAAATGTTTCCCACTTCCATTCCTGGGGGCTCACATTTTGTGTGTATTACAAATGGTGGAGGCTGTTCCAGAGTGACCTGCCTGCTAGATAAAAGACAGAGAAACACAGACATGTATCTCTGCTCTAAAGAACACAAAGCAGGATTCCGAGCTAAATCACTGTTTTGTTAGAAGACCAAAATTTTAGATTTCCTGAGTCAGTCTGGAAACAGTCATGGCTGGGCCAGACTCACAGAGACACATCTGCAGCCAAGCACACAGCTGGGAAAGGGTTTTCACCCACTTCCACATTCTGGTGTGCTGACTGCAGATAGAATCAGAGGCTACCCACCAGCAAGACTATCAGAATTTCCTTTTTCAGCACTTCTCTAACACAGCTCTCTGCTTTGTGCTGCTTCAGTAAAGTACCCAGCATTATAGAGACAGCCAAGCAGGAGGACACAGCTTTACAGAGGAGTGGAAAAGCCAAACCTGAGGCCTGCTTTGGATGAGCTAAGGCTCTCTTTCTGAAGACACATCTCCTTCTGCTCCACTGCTTGCACTGGGGTCATCCTTGTTACGGGGGGCACTTCTTTCTCTACTTGACTCAGAGGGTACCTTGGTTCTGGTCTTCTCTTTTCTTTGTTGCTGTTTTTCAAGTTTTGTCAGCTATTCACAAAGAAAGGAGAGCAAGAAAACACTTCATGCAATAAAATAATTTTCTACAAAATCATGCGTGAGCATTTGTATAAAACTTGAAACTTAGATTTACAACACCCATATATGTATATATCAATAAAACAGGGAAAAAAAATCAGAAATTTGGAGAAGACAGTAAAATATCATTGTACACTAACATCACCACCCGAGTATAAAAAAAAAATGCCCATATTCAAAGGATCAGCTTTCCAGGATTCCTCCTCTGTGCAACACAATCTGCAAACATGAAAAAGACTAAAACACAAGGACCAAAAAGGGGACCTGGAATCCAGCAAACTCCTCCTGTTTTGGTTCTTAAGCAGCAGTTTTGTAGTTTCAAACTAATGTTGCTGACAACAGATGTATACCAAGTTCAGCCATCCAGGACACAAGAATAAATTTCTTTTATTTTTTATCCAGAGGAGATATATGAGCCTTAGCATCACCTAGAATATAGAATAACCATTTCAAATCAGCTTGGATAAAACCCTCAGCTAACACTGCCTTGCCACCTCTCAGTAGACATGTTTTCAATGCTACTAAAAGTCAAACAAAGTTGCACATCCCTGTCACTTCTACATCTCTCTCCCATTTTTCAGAGAAGCAGGTTGCACTATTTTGGGGACACTTAAATAACTACACTTTGTGCAGTTTATCCAATGGATAATTTCTGTAATCCACGGATTTTCTCTACTGCTTCCAAGATTTCCCCAAGATAAAGCATAGTAGTCATAATTTCATGGCCAGAGGATCTCTTCTGAGATGAAAACTTCATAGAATAAAATACGATAGATTATGTGTGATGATTATGAATTAGATGGGCTCATGGAGGATGCATACAAAGGTGTAAATCTGGGTTCCAAGTAAGAGCTAAGAGCACAGACTGCAGAGCCCTGTGGGAGGATGCACAACATTCCCTTTTACCTTATCCCATGTGACACACCCTCTTTGAACACTTGCACACATGGACTTCTAGCCTAACACAGAACATTCCTAGCCAGCTATTTCAAAACTAAATAGTTTATTTTTTACTGTGTGAAATGACAGAGTGTGATGCAACTATGTAGTATGATCTAGTCCTCATGTCACATACATAGATGTTACCAACATGTTAGGCATGATACAAGCAATAATTTAACTCCCAGGTCTGACAACATGCACACTGCTCTTCCGCCAACAAGCCTATATACACAGCATATGAATGTTAAAGGTTAACTGAGACAGTGAGTGCACCTGCAGGCAGGGAAACAAAAGCTTGTAAGCCCTTAGTATTAAAGCTACTCAATCTTAATTAATGGTACTCTCACGGTGTCCATGCAGTTGGGTTTTATTTTTTGCAAATGGTACTGGGGTCATCCAGCTGCTGAAATCAGAATTGGGGTTTCAGTGATCTTCACAGTGCACAGATGTACCAGAGGAGGGAAGGCACACTACATTAGCTGCAGTCTGCAAAGACCCGAAAGCACAGTTCCTAGGTTTCAAAATATAGATTTGCACACATCTAAATAACTATGTGAGCAGGTAGTGCATATTCAGCATTTCTCACTGACCCTCAACCTAGCACTCAGTAATTGAAGAATACCCCCCAACACCAACCACAGTCAAATCTGTTGCAACAAACCTATAAGCAGCAGCTGCAATCTGTACCCCGTTCTTTTACTGCAGCACCAAAGCTCCCAGCAGTGACCCTCTTTCGGCAATAACAGCACCCAAAAAAATTACCATTGCTTCCCAGTTCTGTAACTTAGAACTCCATCAAACTTCATTGTTTCTGTAAATAATGTGATTACCGAATGACATGATACTCCCTCTTCTCTAACTAGTGTTTCTTACTGCTTTTGAGAGAAGAAAAATCCTAAGACACATGACACTGGTGGTTTAAACTGAGTTACCTTTATCTTTGCGAAGGCTGTGAGCAAACCAACTAGAGCTAACCCTGGATTTTCAAAACATGAAAACCAGTAGTGTATTCATGCTGTGAACCTTCTGTTATGCAATACAGAATCCACATTCATAATGTATATTTGTTCAGATGTAATTTACATATAGAGGCTGAAATGGCTCAATATATACTAGCATGTCATATTACTGTTTCAAACATAGGACTAGCATTCGTATCCTAGAGTAAACAACATGCAACAGATGGTCTCCAAAGTTATTACATATATATTTATCACAAGGGACCTCCTAAGTTACCTAATTCTGCAGCTAATTAGTTTGTGAATAATGTAGTGCAGAGAACAAACAAAACAGCAAAAACACAGAGAGAAATCCACCTTCACATCTGGATCTGCAGCAGACCCGAAACTCAACTACAACTACTCAACTACATCTCCTCCTCACAAGCCAACATCTCTAACAGATGGGGGGGGGGGGGGGGAAGTAATAACCTTGGAATATTTACAACAACTCCCAGGTTGGCATGACCTGACAGCAGTATTCACTCAGCTTGAAGAAAAATTACATAAATTCATTTAGATGAGGTGAGAGGATAATCTGGTACACTGTATTAATCCATTACTCACATGAACAGAATTTGCTTTTATTTCTAATTATAACAAAATGAAGGTAAAGTTCATTTATGAACTGTTTCATCCATCTGAAACTCAAATAATACTGAAGCAGGTAAGGATTTCCGTGTACCTACGGACATAAACACATGCATGCTGTCCAATCTGTACACTGAGCAGCCTATGAACACACAACTTTTTGTTCAGAGATTAAAATACATTTCTTTGCACTCAAAATATACAGTTTAATTGTTATTACACAGGCAACAAAAGAATTACACAGCTTTTATTTTTTTCACTTCTGTGCTTGTAAGGTGATTGAGTAATTCAAAAGGATGTATAACAGAAGTAGAGTCCACCACAAAAGACCTGGCAGTGAGTTGAAAAAAAACTTACAACAGTTAACTTTTTTACAGTGAATAAAACTTCAGACACAAGTCTGGTTCAATGAAACATATCTTTAATGCTGTCCATATAAGCACATACTCATCATCTCATCTGCAGAAATATCACAAGTTGTTTGTGGCTACTGCCTTATGATGTTTGCTGGCTAGCTGTGGAGATGGTGCACCTGTACAGAAAGTGTCTAACTCAGCTTTACATTTACAAATCAAAATTCATTATTTTCTGGGACATCTTGGAAGGCTCCTATGTGTTCAAAGTGCAGGCCTCTTACAGCAGAAGCAGCACTGTCTCATGACAAAAGTACTACATCTGTCTAAGATGTAACTCTGGGCTGGTCAGCAGTGCCTAGCAGTTATATGTGCACAAGCACTGAAATGTTCACATTTATAACCCCAGACCAGATATCCTGCACACTGAGCTATGACATGGTGCATCTAGGCAAAACTTCATGTGCATGATTAGAATCAGTGACCCTTGATATATTAAGACAATCTAACTATAGACATAACAGGAGTAACTAAGGCTGAAAATTCACATGGAAAATAATGTAAACCTGTACGTGCCAATCCTTTTACCTCAAAGCCACAGAACCTTGGAATCACTTTGTGTTACAGCTTTGGCCAGAAGTCCTTTATGGTCCTTTGCCAGCAGTCAAAACCTGTGCTTTGGGGATCAATATCTAGTCTGACCCAACAGCTGAATTTCTGAAGTGTGAAAGAGGTCAAAAAAGTCTTGAAACTTCTCAGGTGTTTAAGACCACCTCTCTCGTGACCACGCATAAAAATGCAAGAGTCCTCAGTCCACAGAAGGCAACTTTTCTCGCACTGTAATAGAGATACTGTGCTGTACATACTGAATATTATATACAGATAATGTAGTACATTGCTGAGACACAAAGTTGATGAACTAACAACCTCCAACTGTGTGGACACTGCTTCGTCTCCAACAGAGTGACATATATAGAGTAATACATAAAAGTAATAGTTTTGAAAAAGGTCAAAATTTACATTAGGGTTGACAGCCTATTTGATGTAACTTAATAGGACACCAGAGGCATGAAATTCTAAAAATTGAATACTTACATGGAAAGCTAGACTGCACCATGAAAGGAGGTTTCACCAAGGCAGAAATGTTTGCCATTATGTCAGCCGTAATACTAAGTCTTATCACTTTTGCAATCAATTTGCTCTAGCAAAATATGCAAACTGGCACACCCAGTCCTTCACTTGAAAATGCTACTAACTCTCCAGTTTGTCTGCTTTCCTGAAGTTAATTTCACACATTCAGAAATGCCTTAGTGTTGGCATGAAATTCCTTGAAATTCTACCTTCCTGAATACAGAAACATATCCAGTGATCTCCTTTTTCCCTCTGATCAGTGTGTACACAGAGGTTTACTGCTGCTCTAGAGACAGCCTCTCCTTTTGTGATAGCCAAGAATAACACCAGGAAGAAGTGAGTAACACCAAGAAAAGAATTTTTTTGTTATCAGTCTGATGGAAAATCAGTGGCAGTGTTCATGTTTCTGGAGCCTCAAACCACAAGAAGATCTGCAGATGTATGTTTTAAATTTCAGTAGTGGTGTGCCAAGCTGCCACAATTTTAAATTAAATATATATATATAAATCACAAGAGCTTTAAGGACAGGTGATATTTCAGGAAGAGACCAAGCCTTCAAACTTCCAGGGGGCATTACAAATCTAGCAGTTTTAACACTAATGCCACTAAGTAAAGGATAGCACTGAGAAAAACTGACTCAGAGGTATACTGCAAAAATAAATCAATGGAAAGGTCATGACAGAAGAAGGGTAGTCTTCACAGTCTGTGAAGGAGATAGCAGATCATCTGCTTTTTACCTTTTCCTTTCCACATATCTGTACCTGAGTTACAATCGAAGTGTTAGTAGGAGCATTGTTCTCTTTGAGAAGATGACAAAATCCTTTTGGCCAATGAGCAGCTCATGCAAGGAATTATATACTTAAATAAAAAATATAAATATATAAACTTCATATACATTCTTCCTAGAAGGAACATAAGCAGCACACAATGAAGTTCCACTATATGGTCCCTTAGCCTGAGGCAAGAAAAGCACTACCTGCCCTTCATCAGTCAGCCTCATCTAACTCACTGCCCAGGGGCTTGGAAAAATTCCCTAGCCAAGCAGTTCATCAGCTGCATGGCTTCCCCACTCATTTTCTCTTTATCATTCTCATTTTCTCTTTATCACGCTCTTTATCACCCGTGACCTAGGTAACTAGTTGAGCACCCTTTGGTGTATTTTCCTCACCAAAACTTTCAGTATAAGAAAATGAACTCACAGGTTTGGGATTTCTATCTTCAAATGAAGCCCAAAATCAATGCAACTAGAAGAAGAGAAACATCAAAAGCTGGCACCACGGCATCTAGATAAAATGTCAGCCTATGGTGCCAAGGAGAGGACAGTAGTTTATAGTGCATAAGTTCACATGGGAAGGAAGAAAAACTAGGTGACAAAAAACCAAATTCAAAGCCAATGGCAAAAATTAATTCACTGCAGACACAGGCCCTCACTGTCCAGTCATTTACCATAGTTTAGTATCGTAAAATATTTGACACCAGCTTCATTAGGACTGTGCATTAACATTTATGGATCAAACAATTGCAAGACAACCACCAACTCTCGCTAAAATAAAAAAGCAAGCTGAAGCAACACCATCACCTGGGGAACTGAAAACACATTCAGCTACATTTTTTATAAGGGTGTGTGGTGATCGGACAAGGGGCAATGGTTTTAAACTAGAGCAGGGTAGATTTAGATTAGACATTAGGAAAAAATTCTTTACTCTGAGGGTGGTGAGACAGTGGAATGGGTTGCCCAGAGAAGTCATGGACATCTCATCCTTGGAAGTGTTTAAGACCAGGCTGGGTGAGGCTCTGAGCAACCTGGTCTAGTGGGAGGTGCCCCTGCCCATGGCAGCAGGGTTGGAACTAGATGATCTTTAAGGTCCTTTCCAACTCAAGACATTCTATGATGCTATGATTGTATTAAAATGTTCTAACCAAAAAGTAATAGAAAAATTAACATATTAGGTATGTTTTTTCTCCACATTCAGCAGAGGGATCACTTTTAGCTACACAGTTATGAGAAGTTTTTTAAGGCATAAATGATCGAATATTAATGTGGAATTTGTTTAATGGATTTTCTATCATCAAGATCCTCCTGCCATTTAAAAATATAAGTTACTTAAATGTCAGTCTTGAGAAGTTCCTCTCTCATTCCAAACACTGACATTTCCAAGGGGCATTACATTATTGTCTGCTCATACTGATGAAGCCTGCTGCTTTTCAGTGCTGATACTGGCAGGTTTGGTAACAAACTCCAATGCTTTCATGCTTCTTACCCCTCCCACTACAGTGTCCAGTTCCAAAATGTGGTTTCAACTACAAAGATCTGCTCCAGTGCTTTCAATCTGCTTAACCCTCCCACTACAGTTTGCAAAATACATAACCAAAATATGGTTTAAAATGTAGCTGATTTCATTCTTGACAGTAATGGAACAAATGGACCCACAGAGTTCCTTGTCAAATTTAGAATACATGAATTAAACACTGAAACTGCTATGCCACTTCCCCTAGCAGAAGAAATAAAAATGCACATTATACTTCCAATCTGAATTCCATAATTACCTATAATGCTTTCAAATTTCAAGGGGCTTTTTTTGAGCTGTCACCACGTCACCTTCCCAGGCATCCTCCAAAACCTCTTCCTGCTCCATTTCTGTCTGGCTGTTCCTACTACTAGCTATAAATTCCCATGAAAAAATACAAAGTACATCTGCTCGAACTTCTGCAAAACAGGATGGAAACATACAAAGCATTCTGGGCACAGCTACCCTCATCTCAGCAATGATTGCAACAAACTTCATCAAGGCAGAACAGAAATTTGCAACATTTGCTGTCTGAGGAGGGTATTTTTAGGGTTTTTTTTATTATTAACTCTGTGATTTATTTACACCTGTATAGCACAAGGAACATTAAAATCCATTTGGATTAATTAATCCTATTAACCCATCCAATTAATTAATCCAAACCAATTAATTCATTCAAATGTATTGTTACTAATTACATTGCCAAAGAATTATAAAGATCAGATTACCAATTACAACCACAAACATAAAAAAGAGGTATTTCATTGTCACATTCAGTGACATAACAGAGCTATTCACCAGCAATTATTTGTCTAATCTCATTCTGTTAGCATCATGTTAAACACTGCAGGATGGTTTATTTATCTCTTCTTGCTAAAGCAGAAAGTAGAAGGGCAAAATCACACCACCTCTAAGCCTTAGTTGCCATGCTGCAAGTGAATCAACAGACTCTATGACAGAAAAAAAAAAAAGCAACAGGCAGGGAGGAGAGAAGAGAATGTCAAATTTAAATTGGTTCGTCCTCATTCCACATCTTGTATGGTGGGTGAGGGAAGACTGCACCCATGTCAAATAATACCAGGAAAGGATGCCTAACAGTGTCAGAATCAGCAGAGTCTCTGACAATGTGTATTAAGGCCCCAATATGAGATGGAAAAGTAACAGTTAAAAGAGCTGCCAATTTTCAAGTAAATGGGATTCATTCAAACATGGGATAGATTAAATCCTTTGGGCATCCAAGGCACTCACAGTTGGGTCACTTTTTTGTTGCTGTGCCACTCTTAAGAGCTCATCCATTTCTGTGGACTTGTAATGTGCTGAAACTGAGGGTGGCTCATGAAATGTATGCAGGTAACACATTGCAGAAGGAGGGTAAGCAAATTTACGTTACTCTCATTCTCAGATAAAGAATGTCCAGAACCCACTCAGACAGCCCACAGGATGCCTCTGTGCTCCTTTTCATAGGGTTCAGGCACAGACTCAGTAGGAAGATACTTGGTGTAACCTTACCTTAGGATAAATGACAGTGTCATTGCACATCCTGTGCAAGAAGCCTCATCTTCTCTGATGAAGAATGAAGTTTAAGAAGGAAAGGAAGGCAATCAGCAGGCAAGACTGAAGCAGAGTCATTCACATAAAACAAGGAATTTATGCCAAGCAATTTGAAAACCAGCATCCTTCCAAGTCTTCAGCTCATGTTATGATCACCAGGAAAAGCAGGCAACTGTGATGGCACAACCCTTACTAGGCCCATGTTTCCCAAGAAAGAGATGGAAGCTTGCAAAATCCAACATACCCTGGTAATTCCTCAGGTTGTTTTACACCCAGACACAGGACAGCAGGGGGAAAAGGTCTCTTGGCACTCTCAATTTCAGTCAGAAATTGCCTGTGCAATTCAGTGATCCACCTACCCTGACACCAATGATTCCCACTATCCTGCTTGAGGAAAAATAGAATGGTCACCAGCTTTGTCCTAGAGACCAAGACACCACAGGGCTCCATCTCATAGTAAGAGGCAGTAGGATACGATGCTGCCATCCATCCTGGCCACTAGTGCCCTCAACTTCAGGCCACAATAAATGCTGCTCTACAAAGGCTATTGCCACCTGCACCAGAGACAGAGCAATGCAAGAGCATGGATTATTTGTGCAGTAAACATGAAGGGAATACATCTTCTATTTCACAAAATGCTGGAGTGGCAAAAGCAGAGGGTCAATACTGCCAAAAATATCACAACCAAACCTTGTCCTTAACAAGTCTATACCATAAACATGACACCTGAGAACAGCGGGCCATGACTCTCTTGAGTATTGATGAACTGTTCAAAGGGGACATCAAATCACTCCACTTCTCTACCATCCAGCTTTCTGCAGAGTTTATTTCCCAGGCTATCAGGCAGCAGCTCAATTCTTCCAAGTAGGAATGCAAGCGCTTACATCTACAATCATTCCTCGTTGCTGCTAATTACACACAGTTTGGGCTGAGATCACTTTGTGCTAAAGCACAGAAAGACCAGGACCAGATGTAGATCTTCCAGGGGCTAAAACATAATAAAAAGATACAAAACAGAGTTGGGGGTAAAATGAAACAGACTCCAAAACAAGATACCTTAGCTATTTAAGGCAACAAGAGATGCTTCTTCGGGTTTTCCCATGATCTTTTCCCAGAAGGCTCCAAATGCCTTTAGTATGATATTTTGAGATAAGCAAAATTCCCAGGAAATGCATAAGTCCCACCAGTTGCACTCCAGTTACCGCAGAACCTACAAGCAGGCTTTAAAAGAGGGGGTATAAATATACAAGGCTGACTGAAATACCCAAATGTCTGATTTTTAATTCAGAAGAGTGATGGTTGGATGGCAACTCAAGGAAAGACCCGATCAGCAAAGTGATTTTGTCTTGCAGGTCAACTGGTCAGGTAATTTAGTAGGATCATTATACATGAGACAAGATGCAGCCAGAAAGACAGAATAGAGAGAAGAAGAGAGAGAGAAGAAGAGAGAGGAGAAGAAG
>JANIJG010000515.1:0-31077 GCA_024611175.1 Megaceryle torquata | reverse complement strand
AGAGAGAAGAAGAGAGAGAAGAAGAGAGAGAAGAAGAGAGAGAAGAAGAGAGAGAAGAAGAGAGAGAAGAAGAGAGAGAAGAAGAGAGAAGAGAATACTTGAGTTCCACTTGGAAGGGACCTACAGTGATCTGGTCCAACTGCCTAATCATTTCAGGGCTGACCAAGAGTTAAAGCTCATTATCACAGGCATTGCCCAAATGCCTCTTAAACACTTGACAGGCCTGGGGGATCAACCACCTCTCCAGGAAGCCTGTTCCAGTGTACCCTCTAAGTAATGAAATGCTTCCTTACGTCAAGACTGCACTTCACTGGATGCTTTGAATCATTCCCAAATGTCCTATCACTGGACACCAGGGAGAAGAGCTCAGCACCTCCCTCTCCACTTCTCATCCTCTGGAAACTGCAGAGAGAAATGAGGTCATCCCTCAGCCTCCTTTTCTCCAAGCTAGACAAGCACAAAATCCTTAGCCACTCCTCATAGGACACTCCTTCCAGCCCTCTCACCAGCTTTGTTGCCATCCTCTGGATGCAATCAAGGACCTTCATATGCTTCCTGAACTGTGGGGCCCAGAACTACACACAGCACTTGAGGTGGGGCCACACCAGTGAAGAATACAGTGGGATCATTGCCTCTCTTGACTGGCTGGTGATGCCGTTTGGTGCACCCCAGGATGCAGTTTGCCCTCTTGGCTGCTGGGGCACACTGCTGACTCCTATTGAGTGTGCTGCTAGCCAGCACCCCCAGATGCCTTTCTGCAGGGCTGTTCTCCAGTCACTCCTCTCCCAGTCTATGCTTGTGTCCAGCATTAGTTTATACCTGGTGCATAATCCAGCATTTGTTCTTGCTAAACTTCATGCCAATGATGATTGCCCAGTGTTTCAATCTATCCAGACCACTCTGCAAGACCTCTTATCCCTTGAGACAATGAACAGCACCTCCCAGTTTAGTGTCATCAGCAAACTTACTAATGGTGCTTTCAAATCCTGCATCCAGATCATTGATAAAAGTATTAAATGGAACTGGCCCTAGAATTGAGCCCTGAGGAACACTGCTGGTGACAGGTGACCAGTCAGATGTAGCCCCATTCACTAAAACCCTCTGAGATCTGCCCTTCAGCCAGTTCTTCACCCAGCACACTGTGAGCCGGCTCATACCATAGTTTGATAACTTGTCCAGAAGGATGTTGTGAGGAACACTATGCAAAGCCTTACTAAAATCTAGAAAAACTATATCCATTGCTTTTCCTTCATCCACGAGGCAGGTGACCTTACCATAGAAGGCTAACAAACTAATTAGACAGGACTAATATCCAACCATAGCAATTCTGTGAGTCTGTGACTTTTCCTTCATGAATCTGTGTTGACTGTATGACTGTGCCTGATGATTGCCTTGTCCTTTAAATACCTCTCAATAGTATAATCCTCTCCGTAATTTTTCCAAGTACTGAGATTAGGTTTATAGTTTTCTGGTTCTTCCTTCATGCCCTTCTTATAAGCTGCAATAACAATTTTAACAAGGCTAAGGGAGTGTTATCCAGAGTTGGTGTGGCCTCGCTGAGGCACAGCTGGCAATAACAATCCCTCCCCCTTCTCTTTCAGCCTGGAAAAGCTGGTCACTGTTGTGTTTAAAGGATGATAAAACCTCATCATTAGATTTGCTTTTCAGCATAGCCTGTGCTGTTTCTCAGCAGAGCTAAGTCCCCTCTCCACTCTAGACTTCAATTCATGACTTAAATTTGTGACACCCTCTGGCACCGTGCTCTCTTGTTTTGGAGAAAGAGGCAGCTCTCCAGCTAATCGTTCTATCCAGCCACCCACATGCAAAAGCCCCCCATCTGTTAAGAAACATCGCCAAAAAAAAGAAAGGGGAGAGGCAGGTCCAAACACATTAGAAACATAGCCAATTAGTCATGTGCAGGAATAAAGTATTAAAAAGCTGCTTTGCATTACACACGCACAACCTTTACCAGGACAGCAGGCAGCTATCAATAGGCCAGGAAACTGAAGAAAAAAAATCAATTATTTAACTTTTCAGAGGCTGCACAGGAAGCACAAGGTCCTCATGGCTAAGAAAAGGTTTAATTACAGGAATGCTACAGATCCGCAGAGGAAGCACAGCCTAACCATCCATCCTTCCCAAACAGACCTCCTGGCTCACTTACCTGTTTAGGGTCAACAGTGGCAGCTGGGGACTCCAGTTCTATTGTAACAGGACCATCATTCTGGATGTGTACCTGCATGTAGGCACCAAATTTGCCATCTGAAAAGGGGAGAGACAAAAACTGCTGAGGGCTCTTAGAAGGGTAACACATACTAAAATATCTACCAACTGTTCTACCCAAAGGAAGAACAAAAGTTTTCAGTCTCTCCATCACGCCCTCTAAGTCAGAGAGAAGTCTGTTATTTACTTAGAACAAAAAGGAAAAAGAAAAGAAATGTTCAAGCCTGTCCAACACATATGGGCCCTATCACAATTCATCTACTGCCCAAGTGCTTTTCCAAAGGCTGCATGCCCCAAGCCATCCCATGAGCTAGAAACACAAGCTCTGGCAAAGCCAGAAACGCTAACACTGCACCAGAGACTGCTGCCAAGGAAAATGGACCGACCACTGAAGAGTCACAGCACCAGAAACGCCAGTGGGAAGGGAGCAAGAGCATGATACAAGGAAGTATTTCCATGAAAAGGAAGGTGATTAACAAAAAGCTGCATAGTTTTACCAGCTGCAATTCTCAGGTGTCTTCTGTCCCACAAAGGAGACGGCAGAAGAGACTGTGTGCCCAGGGTCCCAGCTCACTGCTCTTACACAGGCTCCTTTGATCAAATCAACCTTCTTCAATGTTTCACATGGGCTGAGAAATGTTATGTGTGTTTAATCTAGAAACCTGAAAAAGGCATGGCTGCCAAAGCTGCACATCTCCAGGGCCAAGCAGTAGCAAGGCTGAGCATGTACTCCCAGTGGGCAGGCACTCACAAACACACGTATGCTACACACACACACATGTATAGACAGACATACAGCCAGCCGCACAGCCATCAACAAAGACACGTTAAGCACTCACATGAACACAAACAGCACCTACAGCCTCATCCTGGACCCCTTGCTGGCTGGTCAGGATGAAGGTCCATTAACAAAATTTTTAAGATTAAAATATTTACCAAGCAAGTAGAAAAAAAAAAAAATCTAAGACATCTGTTCTCATTTTATAAATTTGCAGAAGCCTGAAACATGTAAAGGGACCCACTGAGAAGAGATGTCAGAGCAATCAAAAAACTAGTGATTATCATTTTCCAGCAGTTTTCAAACCCTTTACCATCCATTATAGAAAAGAACCTGCAGGGAAACCCCAGGTGTTTTTTTCCTAAATCTGCGGCTTATGGTTTCACTGGTGAATCATGCAGACACACATTTTCAGAGATGCCTTTAAATGACTCTCAGTTAAAAAATAAAAGCTTGAAGAATGCTTGCTGCTTTTTGTTACCTGTATCTGCACATCTGAAGTCTAGCTACCATAATGTGTGGCATTACGAGACACTCTAACAGAAGACTTTATCTAAGAGACTCTTGCAAATACCAACTACAGCACAGGAATCTCACAGGATTGTTTCCTGCACAGAAAAAAAGCAGTTTCTGCATCTGACAAGCACAATAATACAAGACTCTGCACCTTCATGCAGACAACAAGGAAGGATCTACTGATGGGCTTAGAAAGTGGTTATATTGCTTCTTTAGAAAGATCAAAACAGACACTAGTTGAGCTGCTGCTCCTAGGAAGAGCTGTTGTTGTATTTACAGTGAATATGAGATGTACCCATATGCTGACCACATAAACCAGTCAGAACTAATGCATCTTTCCTTAATAAGATTAAAAAAAATTTTAAAATTAGCATTTTAAACTTTATTAGTGGGAGCACAGCTTTTCAAATAGCTCTCTACATGTCCTATCATCCCCCTGCTGTACTTTACTCTCAGAAAAGGACTGCATTTTGCACTCTCTATCATAGAGTGCATAAAGAACCTTCCCAGGCCCCTTTTTTCAAAGGTTGATAAAGTGGTCAAATAAGCCTCCACCTTTACAAGAACAAAGTACTCTTATGTCACAATCACCTTCTATCTTGTTTCAGCACTAGAATTACTGTCCAAGGGATATTTTTCTATAACAGCTCCCTCCCATTCTCCTCAAACTTCCAGTCTTTTGACCCAAGGTCAGCCCAGGTCAAGGTGAATCACAGCTCAGAAAGTTTAATCTTAAGAGCTAACAGCAGCAATACTCAAAACAGAAATGTCTGTTAACACTGCCCTCCTCCACAGCCTCTCTCTTCCAGACATTCCTCTCAAAGACAGGAAGAGCCCCAGCACCTTGCAACCATTACGATATGAAAGGCAGTGCAGATTTCAGTCTCACAACCTCATTTGCTCAAAGGATTTAAAAAGCCATTTGAGGAACAACTTCTTTATGCATTCCAAAATCCCTTTATGGTCTTAATCCACAGTGTCTCGTGGACCACCACACCCCCTCATCTTCAAGCTTTCAAGCGTGCTGCAAAGGTGATGTTGTGAGAAGCAGCTGCCACCCTCCCTTACCATAAATTGATTCTTTCTGTAGTTTCAGAGGGCATGGTCCCTGCACAGTATGTATTTTCCTCATGAGATGCTTCTGGATTTTTATGCTGCTGGTTCCCTTATACAACAAAATCAAAGGGTTCTAGCGGTCCCTTGGTCCACACAGCTCCTTTTAAGAAGCACCCTGACTAGAACACAGCTTTTTCTCTGCAGCTTCAGGGTCTGGTCTTGCCTGAAAGAGCAAAGGAAAGCTAAAAGCTAGTTGCACAACTTCTTCTTAAATCAATGCCTCATCCCTCTTTAGGAAAAGATGCTTTTTCAGCAGAATCTCCCCCAGTGTTGGCTGCCTGCTTCAAAAACATGCTCCTGCTTTCCTTCCTGTGTCCTAGTTCATATAACCTTTCAAAGAAGGCATTTTTCATCTGTGTGTTATGTTATCCTGAAGACCTATGTTGAGACACAAGCCTGACTCCCCTAAACAGACTGACATCTCTGATACCACTGCATTTTGCATTCATTTAAGAGCAGATCAGTGGAACACATCACCTCTGCAGCATTCAGACAGAGATGCTGCAAAGGAGTTGACTGTTCTGCTCCTAAATGCAACTTCTGAAACTCTCATGTGATCACAGTCCTCCTCTGGACAGGACTGCAGGGAAACCAATCACATCATCTCTTCCATCTCTCTGTCCCAGGAGTCTGTCCAGATTGGTTTTCAGTTTTCAGCCAGAAGGAAAGAAGGAGAAAGAATTCATCCTCTTTGGATGTTGCTTGTAACCCCAGCAACTTTGGCTAAATTTATCATATGACCCTGTATAGTCCATAGGATCTTACCCTTAAATACTATTTATTTTTTCTTTATTTTGTACCACAATGCTCTTCATTGTACTAAGTATCTTTCCCCACTTTTAAGACTTCTTGACTGACCAAGTCATCATCTTGCAACACCCTCTGCAATAAAATAGGATCCTACAAGTATAATTAAAGTGACAAGTTTATTCTGCTGAACATCCATGTCTTCACATTCCTTTTCCCTTAGAGTCTGCCATGTATGCCTTCCTCAGAGGCAAATGAGTTCTTTATCTGAGATGAGAGACAGACAAGCCACAGATGAGATGTAAAGACTTGAAAATGAGATATAATTTATTTTCAGAATATTTTTTGGACATATCTCAAGCCTCACAACCTAGAAACTTCACACTGGTTTTACTCAAAAGTTAGTTCTAAGCTTGTCTACTTGGAAAGTTATTCCTAATTAACCCCTGTGCAAAAGATAAGAGCACTTATTCCAGACTGACAACATTCATGAAGGGAATTAATCACAGAAAGTAATTCTGCTTTCAACTTGCTCCAAAATTTAATTTGAATTAAACTCCTCCTTGTGGAACAGTTCTGTCACATTCACTCAGATATTGCTATTAAGGGAGTAAGATATTTCATACTCTTTACCATGCAAAAACGATACTGGCTCGGAAGGCTGCATTCACATTCAAGACAGACAGTGAAGACCCTGACATACAAGGAGAAGACTTGGTAGGCCTGGTTTTTTTATATTAGCTGGGACAACAGAGTACTCAGATCTGCATTCAACAGCTCTGCTCCTCAGAGTGGAATGAGGTGTTTAAGAAAAAATTTCACACCAAGAAAGCCCTGAAGCAAGACAAGCGAGAACATCTGATGCAACCTTCTCTTTCTCAGACATGGGTGTCCACCTGCGGGCTTAAGACATCTGTATGAAACTAGGAACCATGGCTCTGAACCTTCTCCAAGATTTTGTTTGTCAAACATCCCCCTCCCTGCTCTGGGTGAGAAAGAACGGTTAGCACTTCTCTTTGGGGAACACTTACCATACTGAGCTCCTAGCTGGCAAGTTCCAGATAGACCAGATACCAGATGGAGGAGCTGCCTGCCAATCACCTACAACAGTGGCACACGTAGTAGCTCAACTTCCAAGAGCCAAATTAGTCTACTGAAAAAAAATACAGGGACTAGAAAACATAAGGCTTTCAGGCAATAGGGCAAGATATTTATTGACCTGTCTTTGCTTCAGCTACGCAAATTCCACTTCAAATGGTTAAATTATTCACCTAAAATGCATTAAGCAATTTGTAAAATCAAAGGGAAAGGCACCTACAGCAATCCAGAGAATCAAACCCTCATCTCCCAGTAACTGCAACTCTCTGTGTAGGGGAAACACGTGAGTACAGATTTTGAAGATAGAAGGTAGAGCCTTATGCTGATACATAAAGCCTATTTTAATAGCTGGTCCACCAGCCCATTCATCAGTGCTCCTTCCCAGGGTCCTTCCATCACCCTTTGTAACAGAGTAGCATGTAGGACAGCCCCCAGCAAGTCAAGTTCTGATTTCCTTAAGACTTTCTCAGGGCAGAATTCTGTTTGTTTTCAGGCCACACTAAATCATGGCCCAGCTATTACCATTTCACAGTTACAGTCACACTGAGGGAGTCCTACTCACATACAGCCTGCCAACATGTAAAGGTTCTGTGCTCTAACACCTCTCAGTTCAGGGAAATTGTAAACTCAGCTGATGCAACTACAGGACTTAGGTAACTATATAAGAAACCACCAAGCTTCAGAAACTTTGTGTACACAAAAATAAAAAGATAAAACAACAAACAAACAAAAAAAACTCCACTGGAAAAGCAACTGGCACAACAGAAACTTTGACCGTAAGAGTCTAACAGACTTGGATGCAGCACAATGTAGACTGACACAGTCTAAAAAGAAAGCAAAATTATAAATGAACAGGTGGTTTCAGTGCTGCCAGCGGCTTCAAATTCATGTGTTATCTGACACAGTAGCATAGGCAGTCACTCTTGGGTTTCTAAATCTATGATTTCAGCATGGGAAAAAAAAAAAAAGCAGAGTGAAAGCTCTTTTTGCAAGAAGCATTGGCAAACAAGTACCAACATATGGGCACTTAATAGTGGCTATTCATTTCAGGTGTGTAACTGTTATCCACTGAAAAGAGTTCAAAAAGCTGCTGTCAAAATATAAACTGATTGAAAGTATTTCAGAAATAGAGCATTTTCCAAAGGTAAATATGTAGATATACAGAGAAATACTGGTTTTTGCACACCTCATTTAAGTTAAATAAGAAAGTCCACACTTGCTTTTAGTTTAACAGGACATAAGGGTCCAGCTTGATCAAATCTTACCGAAGCGAATCTTATTCCCATTGATTCGCCAGGAATTTGTTACTAGTTTGAGAGGCACAGGAATGGGTCCTAACTTAGTCATAACTCAATAAAGATTCAAAAAGTAAATAATCCAAAATCGTTACAACCCAAGTTTTCTGAGTTGCAGACCAAAAGGGATGCAGAGCAGGGTTATCAGAAATGCATTCCTTGTCATCAACAAAGGTTGACTGGAGGAACATATCAAGCTACTGGAAAGCTGACACAAGATGGACATTTTATGTGAGCATTTCACTGTGCCTCCTTGGAAAATACTGGGATAATCACCTTCGTCTACAGTCAGTATGGAGATTAGTCTCTAAATCTTTCCCCAGCTACCAGTATTGTCTTTTTCTCCTTGTTTTCCTCCTAAGGAAAGTAAGGTTGACCATTATCTATTAATAGCCCCCACTGAAAAAAAAACAGCTTTTTCTAGACAATTGTATTCTGGGCAAGTGTATACAAAAATGGAAGTCTAAATATGAAAATGGTCAGAAAGTAAACAGAAAAGAGTAAAGGTGGACAGAGCACAAATGCAAATGCAAGCCAAGCAGTTTCTAGTACAGAGGAAACTGTTGCATATATGGCATAGAGTTGAGAGAGTCTAAATCAAACACTGTTCTCAAGTAGCACATTACACCTCCCACTGTCATCATTACCATTTAACAGAATGTAAAACTAAAGTGACAGATGGAGCTATGCTGTCCATCACATGCTGGCAATGCCTTTAAGCCTTACTAATCACATATGCCTCAGAAAAAATGCTTCTCCTGGGTTAATCTAGCTACACAGAACAAACATCCAGCCTTTGAGGGAGCCTGACCCCAGAGCTTGTTCCCACAGCTGCAGTCTCGCTAGGTTACGTTGTCAGAGTCATTGCTCATGTTGTACAGCCAGTAACAATATAAGAACACCTACATGTCAAACTATTCCAAAGGAACACCAGGAAGTGGCTTGGCTAGAAGAAGACTGGAGTGATCACCCTACCAGGCTGCTGGTGAAGATACCATAACATCTCCTCATCTACTGCCACGTAAAGACAGCTCCTTCGCAACACAGGCAGAAAAGTGCAGAGTAAAGAAAGTAATGGTCAGGGAAGAGCACATGCAAATGAGATCCACTGGTCACATCAAGGACCTTACCAACCTTTTGCTCTTACCTTTAATAAGCTCTGGTTTGTAGGCTTTTCTTAGCTGCTCTAGGAAGTTGTTATAAAAACACTCCGCCTGCTCTGTGGGCATTGCCATGTGGTAGTCAGGCTTGTTTCCTTTCAGGATGCACTGGAGAGTAAACTGGCTGACACACAACACTTCATACTGTTTATCCATCACGCTTTTGGACCAGTGCTTCCCACTTTCATCTTCAAATACTCGCAAGTTCAAGATCTTTCGAACCCTGGGAGGAGAAAAACATAATTCCTAAATTGTCCCATGAAGGACAAAACAGTACAAGTTAAGGCCTACCACAAGGGCAGCACTTTTTCATCAGGATCATAGAATCGGAGTGATGTGGGTTGCAAGGGATGCTTAAAGGTCATCTAGTCCAACCCCAGATGCTATGACTACAAACATCATCACCTAGATCAGGTTGCTCAGAGCCCCATCCAACCTGACCTTGATTTTTTTTCCAGGGATGGGGCATCTACTATCTCTCTGAGCAACCTATTCCAGTGTTTCACCACCCTCATCATAAAAAAATTCTTCCTTACATCTAGTCTATATCTACCCTCTTTTAGTTTAAACCCCCTTGTCCTGTCACTACAAGCCCTACTAAAAAGTATTCCCCCATCTTTCTTATAAGCCCCCTTTAAGCACTGGAAGGTTGTTATAAGGCCTCCCTGAAACCTTCTCTTCTCCAGGCTGAACAATCCCAGCTCTCTCAGCCTGGCCTTATAGTGGAGGTGTTCCAGCCCTTGGATCATCTTTGTGGCCCTCCTCTGGACCCGCTGTAACAGATTCATGTCTTTCCTGTGCTCAGGACTCCAGAGCTGGATGCAGTACTCCAGGTCAGGTCTCACCAAAGCAGAGTAGAGAGGCAGAATCACCTCCCTTCAACTGCTGGCTACGAACGACCAAAAGAAGGAAAGGAACAGGGCAGAACTGAAGGTGGCAGCAAAGTGGTAAGTGAAGCCTGTTTGTATTTGTATTAAGGCTGATTTTTGGATCAGAGAGGCAGAACTGACTGGTTTGAATACTCAGAGAGGACATAAAGACTTTCATAAATGGATCCTGAAAAGCAGCAGGCAGACTTGCAATCTGTTCTCTGGCTGGACTTTGAGAACAAGACTGCACACGTCAGTCTCCCGTCTTTGGTTCCTTCTTTTAGCTTCTATAAATCTGCAGCATCTGTAAACAAGGGAGCCTATCAAGTAGAAAGCATTTAAACTGCAACCATCAGCCAGACATTTTATGATCACCAGAGGTGAAGCAGTTAATATAAAATAAAGCTGAAATTTTGTAATGGTCATAAAATAGAATCATAGAATCATAAAATCATAGAATAGTTTGGGCTGGAAGAGATCTTTAAAGGTCATCTAGTCCAACCCCCTTGAGGTACAGTCACAAAACCCATCCTTGCCAATTTGTGTTATGTCAAAGACAATTGATTGACTCCTGAATGAAGTAGAGGGTTAAAAGCCTTGGAAGACCCCAGCATGTAGGCTTAAATCATCATCACTGCTGTGTTTTAATGATAAAGATGTTTGATGTTTCTTCTCCAGAGGTCCTTTCCAACCCCTACCATTCTATGATTCT
The DNA here is from genome assembly GCA_024611175.1 of Megaceryle torquata. Classification (NCBI taxonomy): domain Eukaryota; kingdom Metazoa; phylum Chordata; class Aves; order Coraciiformes; family Cerylidae; genus Megaceryle; species Megaceryle torquata. The sequence goes on along the minus strand of JANIJG010000515.1, from coordinate 20,563 downwards.
GGAAAATTAACTAACCATTCTAGAACTCAGCATTTACAGGATTACTAAATTTTCCTTTAGTAGGACTTGAAGAGTCTGGTTAAGCTGATTTCTTTCATTCCTTTTTTTTTCAGATGCTGGCTTCCTGCCTTTCCTGCATCAGTCACTCACAACAACCCAGCACTGAGAGCACAGCCACTACAGATCACCCGCTAGCAAAACTCAGAAGCATCTTTTGCATTCACCGACGCAGGAATGAGATACAACACTAGAGCAAATGCTACACACTGAGGAGGCAAACAGTAAGGCAAACCAATGGAGCATGACATAATACAAACACCTTCAGCTTTGCTGCAATTCTCTACAAATTTCACATGCTTATGTGAGATCTTTGGTGAGCTTTAGTTCACATCCCCACTCTCTACCTTCACTTCTGCATCTATTAAGTTTTATTTTCACCCTTGCTCGCATTCTTCTCTCTTCACTGCTTGAGCCTTTCCTCTTCTTGACATCAGTTAGCTCTATTACCTTCTTCTTCTTTGACTTCATAAGAACTGAGGTCATCCCTACAACAATTAACAGTCCAAAGGAGAGTGGAGAAGCCCTTCGAGAACCCTCTCTTGCATGCGTTTGCTGGTCGAATCACAGTAGTTCGTGGACATGGAAAAAATAGCCAGAGACAGCCCTCCAAGCTGTCAAAATCAATTCACTTTTACAGAAAAGTAACTAACAAGACCATCCAGCCTTTTGGAAGAGGAAACACTTCTCATGTGCAAGCTACAAATGACAGTTTGAGGTTTCTGATACATCCTATCCTTGAAGGATGGAGTCCTTTGGGGTGAATTCATAGGGTAAAAAGGACAGACATTTTAAAAAGGGAAATCAGAAAGACCCATCACGTTGATTCTTCCTTTTTGAATCTGTTCTTGGTAAAAACCACATAGACAGGGAATGGAAAAATGGAAACATATTTTCCTCAATGGAACATAAAAAGAAAACTATAACTAAGAAAGCTGTATTCAAGGTAAAAATCTGAAGAGGACCTAAAAAGCAAACTTGAGTTTTCCAACAGCAGTGCCCCATTTGTTTGGTTACTGCACAGGTATCACCAATTCAGTGTCAGAAACGCACAAATAAAAGAGTACAAGGCAAAATGAAATACATGACTTACATGTGCTCCAGCTCTCTTTGTGTATCTTCCAAAGAAATGCCCAGCAGCACACAGAGGCCTCGTCCTATTGAGCTTATCTGCTCACCACCCACTGGGGAAGGGGAGAAAAAGAAAATTAAGACTAAATGTATCATCTCCTTTTATGACACAGGTAAGTACCAATTTCAGCTGGCAACTGTAAAACCACGAAAGAAAAACCCTCCCTCTGTGTCTTAAGTTTGTTAGAGAGTAAAGATCACATAGAAGCCCACTTTCAAAAAGTCTTCCCAGTAACATCTGTGGGTGACTAGCTCAAGATGATTATTCCAGCATTTAAAAATACTGTAAAAAACATTTTTTTAATTAGAACGGGATCAACAGTGCTAACCAGAGAGGGTGGCAGAAATCCCTCCAATCCTTGCAAAAATAATCCATTTGGTTGATACCAATAAGTGTACTCAATTTCTCTACTTCAGTACTCCCTAAATACTTTGCATTTCTGTTCGACATGGTCCTCTTGAAAGAAGACTTGGAACAATCTGCAAATGCTAGCCTTCTAATTGGGAACACAACCACTTTAATGGCATTTACAATAAAACATGTACCATTGCAGATCCACTGTGTTTTCCTAAGAAATGTTTTAAATTATCTTAATTTAAATCATCATAATATGATTCAGTCTGAGTAGTAAGCTGAGCCTGTCTGTAGTAAGACTTAAATGAGGTCTTAAAACTGAAATAAGCAGCAGATACCCAGCTGTTAAAACTATATCGAGGCTCATACAACTTGGAAAAAAAGTCTGAAACATTCTGTAAAATTAAAGGAAAGCAGGCACCCAGCAAAAGCTGAAAGCTTCTATGTGTGCAATAGTGGCCAGATCTGGACTATTCCCAATGGGCAGAAGCAAACAATGGGGGAAAACTCCTTCCAAATTTTTTTCCTTTCCATCTGATCTTGGTATGAGCTTTCTAGCTAAGAAAACTATCCTCTTGCTAAAGCATCAAAGCAACTGTGCACAAAAGCCACGCTCCTTTCTTATTCACGGGCATGCTCTTCTAATGCTCACTGACCATCCACACACAAGCCAAAGCTATTTATTTACCATGCAGGCTATCCTGCTGCACAGCACCTCACAAAATTTGGGGGGATTTTAAGCATCTTGAGCACAGAAAGTCCAGCCAGTGCAATAGCAGGGACATGTGGTCAGGACACACACTACTATGGGCAGCTAAGCAAGCACCAGGGCTACCACTGGCTTCCGGAACCACGCGAGCAATGCACAGTGGTGACTGGGACAGCACTGCCAACACACACAAGCAACAAAAAAGGTGAGTCAGGCTGCACGGCCAACATGCTCGCAATGCAAGGAGGTGACTGCAACTCTAGTGCAGATGCATACAAGCTATAGGAGCAGGTAACTGGGATAGCAGTGGCACCACACACAATGCAATGCAAGGAGGCATCTCTAATTACAGTGCTGACACATTCAAGCCATGTGAGAAGGTGGTCACAACCTCTCTGCTGACACGCACAAGCAATGAAAACAAGCAGCTGTGACCATAGTGCCAGCACGTGCAAACTGTGCAAGAAGGCAACTGGAATAGCTACACACACACAAGCAACGCGTGACAGTCATCAGGACAGCCCCGCCAACACAAGCAAGACACAGAGATGACTGCGATTACCGTGCCAACGCATGCAAGCCATGCAAGGAGGCAACTCTCATTATAGAGACAACACAAACAAACCATGGGCAAAGGCAACCAGGACAGCACAGCCAACACCCACAAACAATACAAGATGACTGAGACTGTAGCGGCAGCACATGCAAGCAACACAAGGAGGTGATTGCAACCGCATTGCCAACCCACGACAGCAATGCAAGGAAGCACCTCTTGACTACAGTGTCAACAGAGGCAACTGGGACAGCACCCCCGACACATGGAAGCAATGCAAAGAGGCAATTCTTACCACAGTGCCCAACGCATGCAAGCCATAGGAAAAGGCAATCACAACTGTGCTGCCAACACAAGTAAGCAACGCAAGATGACTGTGACCATAGCGTCAAGGTATGCAAGCCACTCAAGGAGGCAATTTAAACTGGAGTGCCAAGCCATGCAAGCAATGCAAAAAGATGACTCTCATTAGAGAGAACAAATGTAAGCCACGGGTAACGGCAATGGGGGCAGCCCTGACAAAACACAAAGGCAAGGCAAGAAGGCAAGCCTGATTATAGTACCTGGTACAGACAAGCCATAGGCTGCGGCGATCGCCACTGCGCTGACAACGCACACGAGTAACGCACGGCTCTTAACTGGGGCAGCCCCGCCAGCGCAAGCAAGCGATACAAGGAGACGGCTGCAATTCTGCCAACACATGCAAGCCGTGCGAGGAGCCAACAAAACCGAGCACCAAACCGCACAGGGGAACGACACCCCTGGAGGGAGCCCGACGGCCCACGCGCGGCAGACAGCGAAGGGGACGGCGCTGCCCACGCACACACACAGAGGCAAGGCGAGGAGGGGACGATACTGAAGGGCCTCTGGAGGCCGCGGCGGCGGGGGTGCGAAGCAGGAAAAGGACACCCGTCCCCGCTGCCCCTGCCTGTGGCAGGACACTGACCTGTGACGCTGGCCTGGGCCACCCGCTGGACAATGGCCTTCATGATGGCGCGGCCGCGCAGCGCAGGCCCGGCGCCGGTGTGGGGATAGGCGGCGGCGCTAGGCAACGGTGGCCGCTCCCTGACAGACCGCGGCGCTCACAGCGGCACCTGGCGGCTGGGAGGTCTGGCGAGTCGCTCTAGGGTCGCGGAGCGCCTAAGTAGTAAGGCGTAGGCACAAGCGGTGCCTGTAGAAGCTTCTCCTATAGGAAGCCTCTACAAAAAAAGGGAAGCGTGCGTAGAGGCAGGAGAGGTGTCTGCAAGTATTTCGTGTGCGAAAGGACTCCCTTTCTCTGTCTATAGTCTCGGAGGGGGAGGCGCCTACAGAAAAAAGCAAATGCAGGTAACATGGAAGCTGTGTCCCCTATAGCAATAGCTAGAGGGGCATGGGGTGGAGGAAGTGCCCATAGAAATCAGTGGCTGGGAGGAACCTTCTGGAAAAGGAAGTGATTGATGGCTGTAGAGACCTGAGAAGCACATATAGAAAGGTGGGTCTGTAGGTGCATGGGCCCGGGGCTCATGGTATAAAACCTCCTATAGAAGTTGGGCTGTGTGGAGAGAGTAGCTAGAGACAGCTTTCTACACTGTGATGTCTGCAGGTACTGGGGGGAGACCTTACAGAGACCACTGTCAAGGCAGGTGTTCTAGAAAAGACAGTGGGCAGCCCAAACAGAAACAGGGAGGTGACTGCAGGGGCAGGAGGAAGTCCTTGCAGAAAGGAAGGTCTGCTTGTGCAGGGTCAGCTTATGCTAAAGGGAGTCCATGTCTCTGAGGACTAGGGGAAGTCCCCTGTAGCAAGCGGGGGCTAAAAAGTAGGGCTTTCTAGAAGTGGAAGTGGTGGCTGCAGGGAGCCCCTGTAGCAATGAGGGTCAGCAGTGGGAGAAGCTGGGGGAGACACCAAAACAGTGGCCAAGAGCAGCTTCCTGTGAAAGGAGGTAATGTCTATAAGGATGACGGAAAATCCTATAGAATGAAAGTTATTTACAGACACAGCAGCAAGGGGAGGGGCTCCCTACAAGGGGAGGTAGCACACAGAAGGATCAGGGAAACTCCTACAGAAACAAGGGAAAAAGCAGAAAAATGACTAAATTTTTCAGCTTACAGTAGTATTTCTGCACTTGTAACTCATCTCTCATAAGCAGGACAATTAACAACTCTCATACTCAAAATATTAAACTATGTTCCTTCCCCTTTATTAAGAGGTTCCACTCAATAGTATCTGTTTCAGAGATGATCACTCAAGGCTCACCCAGGTACATCCTGCACACCAGCTGGGAAATAACTTCACAAAAAAGCCACAATGGCCACCTGGTCAGACTGTTAGACACAGGATGCCAAGCAGCAGGCAGATTCACTAACATCTCACAAGATGCCTCATTGAACCCAGTTTGTGTTTAGCAGTTTGAATACACATGCAAAGAACAGCAGTGATCTGAGCAGAGGAGAAGGTCTGCAACTTCTGACAAATTATGTCTGTTGTTTCAGCAACGCAGGAGAAAGTGTTCCACCGATGGGCTGGTGCCAAGATAACCTCGGAGAAGCCAGGTCCGGCACAAAGTTGTAAGCTTCCAACCCACTCATTTTTCTGAAGGAGGGCTGTCATTAGAAGTGAAGAATGATGTCATGTACCTGAGCAGTCGAGTAATAGGAGGTTGAACATCCTTGTATGTTACTACTGTTGTCACTTTAAATCCCAAGGCTGTTTCTTTACTGAATATTTCCTTGTTGGGTGCTTGATTTGCCTGAGGATCATTTTCATTCTCTAAGGAATAAGGAGGGACACAAAAAAAAAAAAAGAGCATAGGAATAAAACATTTTATCCCTTCATGGCAAACCAGCAAACCACACGGGCATTGCAGCCTCTTTTTGCTATTTCTCAAATTCTGAAAAATAGATAGTAAAGATCTGGTGACTGCGTAGACAGAAAAAGTGATTTTCTAAGATAATTTAGGTTGTTGCACTAGTCCTGGACTAGGGTGACTACTACAGTTGCAGCAGTAACAACTAGGTTCCAAGCTATCCACATTACAGCCAGTTCCACATTACTCCACCTTAATAAGCAGGAGACTGCCAATGAAGAGCAAGAGGAACACAGAAAGCCAGTGGCATAGCAAGGGACTATTTCAGTTGGAAGGGACTAACAACAATCACCTAGTACGACTGTCTGACAGTGCTGACCAAAAGTTGAAGCATCTAAATTAAGGGCATTAAACACTGACAGGCTAGCAACATCAACCACTTCTCTAGGCAGCCTGGTGCAGTGTTTGATTGCCCTTATGTCCTAATGCTTCCTAATGTCCAATCTAAACCTTCTCTGGCGCAGCTCTGAACCAATCCCATTGTACAATTAAGAGCAACAGGTTGGAAAGTGTCTAGGCCCTGTACCTGTCACCAGAGGTAAAACACACACTTTCCCCACCCACACAGGACTTCTTATTCTCCGGGGCGGGGCGAACCTCCTCAGGATGCCGGGAGGCTCCGGGCGCACAGCAAGCCAGCAGCAGCCCGCCTCGGTTGCCCAGCCAGCTCACCCATCTGCGGAGCCATCGCACTCGGCAGCCGCAACAGCTCTAAGAGCCCGAAGAGGGAGGGGGGCTGCCGGGGAAGCTCAGCCCAGGCAGAACCGAGGAAAGAACCGGAGCTGCGCGGACCCCGCCTACCACACCGCCATTCCCCCGGGCCCTGCAGGGTGCCCGACCCCGCCCACCCCGGCCAGGCCCGCCCTCAGCCACGTCACCCGCCGCCGTCTCACGGCCGGGCGAGGTGACCGCAGGCGCCATCCCCGGGCAGGTGACCGCGCTAGGCCCTACCGGGCCGGCCGCCGCTCTCGGCTCCGCCGCTGTTGGAGCTGTAGTGGATCATGGCCCCCAGCATGGTCCAGCCGCCCAGCGAGTACAGCAGCGCGGCCCGCGCGTTCCACACCGCCGCCCCCAAACTCCTCATCCCAGCAACGCCTGCGCTCAGGGGCCGGGCCCTGCTGCCAATCGGGCGGTGCACGCAGCTGCGGTGGGGAAGGGCGGTGGGCGCACGCGCGCTGCCTGCGGGGCGGGAGCGGCCGGAAGATGAGGGCAGGGGGGCGGAGGGTGGGGCGGCAGGGAATGGTGATGTTTTGTTCAAGTGCAGAGCCACAGCTCGGCGACAGCGCCGGTTTTCAAGTCTAGTCAGACCCTGCTAAGGAAGGGAGGGACTGACGTTCAGGCCCCGCGTCACTGTGACCCAGAGGCACCATTTCAGCACAGAATCATAGACTATGTAGGTTGGAAAAGATCTTCACGATGATCGAGTCCAACTGATACTCTCCCTGTCCACTGCCAAACCATGTCCCTAAGCACTTTATCCACACGGCTTGCAAACAGCCAGGGAGGATGATTCAACCAGTTCCCCAGGGAGCCTGTTCCAATGCTTAACAACCCTGATGGTGATTAAAAAAAAAAAAAACAAACAAACCACCACCACCAAAACCCACTATAATATTCAACCTCCCCTGGCAGAACTTCAGGCTACTTCCTTTTACCACTTGTCACCTGGGAGAAGACACTGGCCCCCACCTCTCTACAACCTCTTCTCGGATAGTTGTAGAGAGCAGTAAGGTCTCCCCTCAGCTTCCTTCAGCCTAAACAACCCCCGCTCACCTCAGCTGCTCCTCCTAGGAGTTATCCTCAAGACCCCACACCAGCTTCATTGTCCTCTGGACCCACTCCGGCACCTCGACCTCTTTTTTGTACTGAGGTGCTCAAAACTGCACAGTACTCAAGGTGATGCCTCACCAGTGCCCAGTACAGTAGGACAGTCACTTCCCTAATCCTGCTGGCCACACTATTCCTGATGCAGGCCAGGATGCCATTGGCCTTCTTGGCCACCTGGGCACACTGCTGACTCATGTTAAGCCAGCTGTCAATCAACACCGCCAGGTCCCTTTCTGCCGAGCAGCTTTCCAGCCACTCGGCCCCAAGCCTGTAGCACTGACGGGGGTTGTTGTGGTCCAAGTGCAGGACTTGGCCCTTGGCCTTGTTGAACCCCATGCCTTTAGCCTTGGTGCATCAATCCAGCCTGTCCAGATCCCTCTGCAGAGCCTCTCTACCCTCAAGCAGATCAACACTTCTAACCTGGTGTCATCTGCAAACCTGCATGCCATGGCCACTTTCAAAGCTCGTATTGTACCCCTCCCTGCACCTGTCAAAAGTATTCTCCCCCATCTCATTCTTCTTATGCACTGTCATACTTTTAGGAGCTCCTCTAAATTATTTTCAGTAGCACCTCCATACCCCAGGGTTACATTTTCAACGACAAAAAAGGAGGTAAGCTGAGGCCACACACAGCTGAACTGGGCATGGCACTAAATAGTAATGCTCTTATCCAGTTTTATTTTTCATTAATACAGTCCCTGATTGCTAAAAGACACCTTTTAAGAACACACAACATTAAAAAATAAGCTGCAGACTATTAAAATAGATATTGGCTAAAGCTTCCTTTAGCTCTAATTACAATGTGTGAAAAATGGAGAGTAAAGAGAATACAGACAAAAAGGAATACAAATAAATTAATATCTAGATGGGCCAAGTAAAAAAACTCTCCCTGAATATTTATTTCATTTTATACTTCAGAACCTTAGTCTAAAAGGGAGAGAAGGAAATATAAATGAACTGCTACACTTCTGTCATCAACATCATCTATGTAACTCTTCTGTTCTTGCTTCTTGATTTGGTCAAAGTCATGATGCACTGGAAACCGCCAGCTTTTTTAGATGGTCCATGAATACCTGGAGACTAACATCATCTGTCAAGATGGGAGCTCCTGATTCCTGCAGGAAAAAAAAAAGAAATAATGAGCCTAAAATAGTGTTGTTAACACTAGAACTATTGTTCTAGCAACTGAAAGCGAATCAGATGTCAGCACTCAGAACTAACTGCCTGATAAATCAACCAGCTTTTTTCCTGCAAAGGACCAGTATCTAGTGGAAAGATGCTACTCTGTAGCGTCAGTTCTGTTGCCATCTCCTAGAGGACTCTGAACTACAGGGGAAAAAAAGAAAAAAAAAAAAAAGAGAAAGTTTTCTCTTTCTAAAGCATTGGGAATTTTGCTGTCCAAAGCTCTGCACTAACAAGATGAAGAAGATATTGAAGTCCACTATTCTCAGACAAATTAGATATATGTGTATCCGTATACCAGTTACTTTTTCCAGAATACTAAATACACTCTGACCTAAGAGTTTTAAATGGTATTTGTAGGGAAGGGTGAAGATAAATTTCTACATCAGGTCATCTGAAACCTGTGAAAACATCCTCTACAACAAATTAGACACTTCCTTCAATAGCAGTCACCACAGAAAACTCTCCTGGTCTGCCTGTGGCCCACTTGTAGCTGGGATGCAGGAAGGGAGATCAAAGGGACAAACCACTCCTTGAGGAGACCACTCATCTCCTGTTGTCAAGATGCTGAGACACTAAGCTGTTTCAGCAGCACCTCTATTTGGACAGCTATTCTCCTTAGATCCATTGAGGAAAAGCCCCAAAGTCAACTGGACTTTGCTGAAAATTTGGGGAGATTCTGTACAAGAACAGGAACACAAGTTTAGACATCCAGGCTTGTAAAACTGTATTCTGATCATTTTGTCCTCTAATGCTCCCTAACAGTACCATTTATCTTATTAGCAAACATGGACCTGAATAAGCAGGTTGAATAAACATCTAACCTGTCTAAGACAAAACTAATAAACCACTTGTGTCTTGTTAAATTGCTGCAATTATTGCCATTCAGCTGGTAATCCCATTATCAGATCCTTTGGTACCTAGAAATAACCTTGTTTCTTTAAGCAACAAAGCACTGCAAGATTTTCAAATCCAGTCACATGTCTACAAAAAGCTCTTAGGTAAAAAACAGAGGACAAATGTAACCTGCTTACAGTTTGTGCTCATATGGTGAAACAGGATGGCTGCTGCATAGACACATATGTAAATAGACATTTTACAGTAGATGTTCCACTGCTTACCTGTCCCCATGCATAGAGGTTGTTGTGGGTTTGAGAAGGGTTCACTTTAGACAAGAGGAACCGGGCCTATTAATACAAAATATTAGAGAATTTGTAAAGTGACAGACCTGCAAGCTCCCTCAAAACTTCTCACCACTTTAGATACATAACTAGTGGTGTTCCTCTGCTTTTGCAGCATGGTACTAACTTAACTTAAGACAGGTTTCAAGTCCAGAAAGACCCATGCTCCACAGGGAAGTTGTTTCTAAAGGGCACAGAGTGCACTGCTACTGCAAGCAGCACTTGCCTGGCACGGCAGCTCTGGTTCCAGGCAACATGGGCATGTCACCAGTACTGCCCTTTGCATGCCCCCATCTGCTCTTCAGAGGAGAGGACCAGCATAACATGGTCACATCAGAAACTGATATCAAATCTTTGTTCTGGGAGCATCTACTCCTGCCTCTTTACTGCTACAAAGAAGTGAAGCACAGACAAGAACAGCACGACTGCAGTTCTAGGAAGAGCAAAAATAGGAACTACTTCATATCCTCACTTGACATTAGAGAATAAAGGAACAGATGGTCAATCCTTCAGCACAACTTATTGTTCTAGCAAGCCAGCTGCACTGTCTGTCTTGGGTAAATTTAGATACACAGACAGATCATTCCTTTCCCACCTCTTTGGAGAATAAAAAGACATTTAAGCTGGCTTTTTCATGAGGTTTGGTTTGTTTGGTTTTTTTTCCCCATCCTCAAATTTCAAAAGCATAATCAGCAGGTTATTGGCTATTAAAAGACAAAGTTGTAGTAAAAGTGGATGAGAAAATACACAAACTCTGTCCTTTGAAGAGATAAACTACGACTGCATTTATCTTACAGAACCATCGCTTTAGTAAAGCAGAAAGACAGCTATTTGCTCTATTCAACCACAGAAAGAGTTCCTTGAAAAGCCTCCTTACCTGACTGCCCCCGTGTTCTGTGTGGATGTAACGTGGCATGGGGAATCTAGTCTGCAGGATTTCCTGGGCATCATCCAGTGGGGCTTGCAGTAGGTGCTTGAAGTTTTCGTATTCAGGCATGTCTTGGTAACCAGCTTTCTGCCACTGTGCAATAGTCTAGTGATAGAACAGGAAGGAAATGAAAAAATAAGAGATGTTTGCAAGCCTCCCCTTTTTAACCTGCATATCTTAAGACAGCAGAATGTTACATGTACTTCTGCTTCCAGAGCACAGGGCAAATACACACTTTCACTACTCTGGAAAGAACATTATTTAGTTCCTGCCCCTGAATTTAAGAACAGGCACTCAAGACAAAAGCCAGCAACAGTTTGTGCAGTACAAGAGCAATTCACTGAAAGTGATCTACAAGTCTTTGTGTTTCCACCTGTGCCAACACAGAAACACAAAGCAGTTATAAATCACTGACATTTTGAATCTGATTTGGTCTTAAATTCAGCAGCCACGGCCTTACAGTATTTTCAAGGTACCTAACCATATGTACCTAGCAATTGTCCGATACACATGCAGGTCACACACTCTGCCACTGGGTAAAATTCAGACAAAGGAATAGCTGAGTGTCTTGCTCTGAACCACGAAGTAGAAACTGTTCGAGGTAACTCTGGAAGACTTACTGTCATCGTTGACTCGAGTGTTAAACTCTGTCAATAGGGTATCCCTCTTCACTTCTCAAAGGGAATAAATGCCAAATGGGGTGAAGTCAGGTGTTAATAACGGAGTTGATGCAAACTATCATGCCAAACTTCAAGCATTCTAGTAACAGTTGTTAAGTATCAGTGAAGTAGCTTAGTTCAAAAACAAAGGGAAGACTTCAAATGCCTCCTAAAAAGTTTTCACTAATAGGAACCTTTGACCATAAACCAAGAAGGGTTTATTTAAACTGCTCCAATCTGATGCTGCATTTAGACAGAAGAAACTGGATGAGGGCCACTCCCCAAGCAGGACTATAGAGAACACAAGAGGGAGAAAAAAAGCCATCAAAGAACAGGGACATTTCCAGAGAAATAAGTGGAAAGCCAGCTTCCTCTTCATCCTTTACTCCATAACGACTTTAAGGTGCAAGACATTTCTATTATCCAGCTGTACCACTCCCTTACAAAACCTGACAGGACTGAAATACAGCTCTGCATACTGAAGAGGCACTGCAAAGCCAAGGCTCTGGATATCAGTATAAATGTGGACATTTAGAAAGGGCCAGTACCTAAGCACTTACTTCAGTCACAGTGGAAGGAATAAACAGAGCAGCTGTCACCAACACTAAGTATCTGACAACCAAACTGCAGCTCTCTGCCCTGCTTAGTGTCAAAGTTCCCTTGCCTCTTCCTGGCATGGTAGGGGACCACTCATTACTGAGCCAACATGACAGAAAACATCCTTAGCGACTCCAGTAGGATTCTGTTCTTAAATTGGATGGTGGGGAAATTGTATTAAAACTGGCAGCATGTATATGATATTATGCTGTTGGAGGCTTTTTTCATGCTACCAGTGACACTGTCTGCACATGTGGCAGGAGTGAGGAGTGCAAATAGAGAAAGAATGCATTTCACTGTACCTCACCAAGGTAGATAACGATCTGGAAGAAAGTATCCATCAGTAGGATTCTATCAGGAAGAATACTGCTGCTGTCCAGAAGTACTGGCTGAGGGAGGATGAAAAAAAAAAAAAAAAGAAAGAAAAAAATATGAAAAATAAGAAAGTCAGGCACTGCTGAGCCCTCAGAACAACTTTGTGGTTGGCCCAACAGCTTTCTCAACCCTGCCCATACAGACGTGACTCTACCAATGGTTTCTGTGTCCATGGGAATGCCTTGCGGGTTATCAGCTACAGTACGAAGAGCAAGATGTGACAGTGCAATTTCTCTGTCTGTCCAAGTTTAATCTGAAATGATCTTGAGCAAATTGTTTCAAGAATAATAAGGAATAACATGTGAACTCTGGCAAATGCACTGCCAAGAACATTTCAAAACACTACTCCAGCAGCTCCTGTGTTTCTTTCCTGTCAGACACACTCTTTTCAAGGAAGCTGTCAGTATGAGGGAACCTGTGGCTGTCCATTGAATATTTGCACACAGTTGATGCTGCTGGATAAACAGCTGAAAACAAGCAGCTGTTGGGAAATTATGATCTTGAAAGGCTGAGGCTTGCTGACTTAAACAGTGGAGATGGTAGCCTGTGGTATAGAGCAAGAGTGATAATGATGGCCACATGATTCACATGTTGTGTGGTGGGGGCTGTGGTTTGGCACAGGTAGACTGGGGAGGTTGTTTTTGGGGGGTTATTTTGGTGGTTAGAGGTTTTTAATCAAAGCTGTTAGCTTACTGAAAATACAACTTATATTTTACATCACTCCACCTCATCCTTTAATAATTACCTTGATGAAAAATAGAAAGAGAGCAAAACCTTTTTGCTGAAGTAGTGTTACTCCGACTGAATCTTATTTTGGATTGACCCACTTATTCCTATTAAACAGGGACTCACCTCAGGAGGTCCATGGAAAGAATAAGCATAAAGGATGGGCTGGATCATAATGAGGGACTGGGTCAAATCTTGCCTAGCAAAGTGGTGACGGTAATAAGAAGATTCATCAGGACTGTTATTGAAGACCTGCAGGAATGGGGAGCGTCGCAGATGGAACATGAACTGCATCAGAAAGATGAGTGAGAAGAGAGGTGTCAGCAAACTGCCAGAACTTCTGCATCCAAATCCAATTTTTCTGGACAGCAAATTCTTTGACAAAAAGTCTTCCCCTTATTAACTTCATAGACTCTTTCCCTTATCAGACATTTGCAGCACTGAACTACAGGACCAGCCCACCAAATTAAAAAACCATCTGTTCCTCCCCTCTTGAATCTGGTAAATGGTACAAGATGTTTTACCACCACTCTCACTTATTGCACACTTTTCCCACAGCTGGGGGAATTTCTTACCTGGGGATACAGAGAAAATGATTCTGACAATCTGAAGGAGTTGGGATCATCTTTGTTGTATTGTCCAAATTTCTGACACTGTTGGAAGCAAAATGGATTCTCTGGTTATCTCGTCTTTGTTTTGGTTTGTTTTTTTTTTTTTTTAACCTCTATCCTTTAAAATGAACACTCTTTTTTTCTTGGAAAGGTGTTTTTGGTTGTTTTACACAGAACAACCAAGGCATGAACATGACAATAACAAGTAATATAAAATTTACAGGGTATTTTTCTTTAGGTGGTTTCTGTATCTTACTGGAATGAGAATGTTTCAATATTTTTTGTGCTTCTAGTACTACCCAATTTTTTCCATTAAATCAGTGATACTACATTATACCTAAGCTGCTCTGTATATTATGAAACACTTCTGCAGCAACTTTACTTCTAGAGCAGCAACAGACTGGCATTTCACCAACTGGTTCACTGAAAATAAGAAGAATCAACACTTTTAGCAATTTATCTCTAAATGACTCCGTGAGCATTTGTGCAGCACGCCTGCATGTGTCTTGGTGCTCAAGTGTTTACTTGATACTGGCCCTGTGTCTGACACGCCTTATCTGTTAGTACCAACTCCATGGGGGTGTTTGGACAAAGCCAGAACTGATTTAGCCTTGTGAAATTCAAAGCAAGTGATTACACAGAAGTGATTACTACCCTCAACTTGGCACCACTGAGCCCACATCTGGTGGTGCAGTTGACATGCTGGAGGGAAGGGATGCCATCCAGAGCAACCCAGACAAGCTTGAGAGGTGGGCCCATCCATGCCAGCCTCGTGAAATTCAACAAGGCCAAGTGCAAGGTCCTGCAACTGGGTTGGATCAATCCCAAGCAGAAGTACAGGCTGGACAGAGTATGGTTTGAGTGTAGTCCTAAGGGGAAAGACTTGAGGGTACTGGCCAATGAAAAGCTCAACATGAGGCAGCAATGCGCAAGTGTAGCCCAGAAAGCCCCAACCACATCCTGGGCTGCACAAAAAGAAGTGTGGCCAGCAGGTTGAGGGAGGTGATTCTGCCCGTCTACTTCACTCTTGTGAGACCCCATCTGGAGTACTGTGTCCAGCTCTCGAGCCCCCAACACAAGAAGGACATGGACCTGTTGGAGCAGGTCCAGAGGAGGCCATGAAGATGATCAGAGGGCTGGAACACCTCTCCTACAAGGACAGGCTTAAAGAGTTTGAGCTGTTCAGCCTGGAGAAGAGAAGGCTCCAGAGAGACGCTATTGTGGCCTTCCAGTAGCTGAAGGGAGCCTACAAGACAGCTAGGGAGGGACTTGTTACAAGGGCTTGGAGTGATAGGACAAGAGGTAATGGCTTCAAACTAGAAGAGGGTAGATTTAGATTAGGAATAAGTAAGAAGTTCTTCACACTGAGGGTGATGATTCACCAGAACAGGTTGCCCATGGAAGCAGTGGATGCTCCATCACTGGATGTGTTCAAGACCAGTGGTGGATGGCCATCCTGTACAGTGGGAAGTGTCCCTGCCCCTGGCAGGGAGGTTGGAACTAGATGATCTTTAAGATCTTTTCCAACCCACACCATTCTATGATTCTATGACTTGAATGCTGTGTCCAGTTTTGGGCTCCCCAAGACAGGACAGAGATGGATATACTGGAGTGAGTTTAGCAGAGGCAACCAAGATGGTCAGGGGCTGGAGCGCCTGATGTAGAAAGAGAGGCTGAAGAAGCTAGTTTTGTCCCATTTGGTGAAGAGTGGGACCAAGGAGTCATATCACTGTCTACAGCCACCTGGCTGAAGAAATTGAAATTCTGTTGGGGGGTGGAAAGTAGGATTGGTGGAGATAAAATAAAATAAAAATTAAAAAAATTAAGAAATCAGAGTGACTGTGATCAAGAACTGGAACAGGCTGTCAAGAGGAGACAAACTCCATCTTTGTTGACCTTCAAAACTCAACTGACCAAGACCTGGAAAAACCTGCTTTAACTTCAAAGCTGACCCTATTTTGAGCAGGGGGTTGAACCAGAGACCTCCAAAGGCCCATTTTTTTCACCTGCATTATTCTGTGTTTCACTACCACTTCTTTAAGCTCAGGATTAACCCTTTCAGCATGATGGGATGCTTACCTACCCCACCACAAATCTGCTGACCTTACTGGCTTCTGAGCTATCACATACTACAACTACGCAGCCATGATCAGAATACAAATGAAGAAAGTCAATCTGGAAAAACAATGCTGTTTTCATTTCCAGAGATGACTTTTATGAAAAATCATGCATGCAAACAACTAGAGTCTATTCCTCTTACCAGTCTGATCAGCTGTCTGTCCAGCCATCGCAGAACATCAGGTCCCTCCTCCGATTCAGCTCTGTACACTCCCAGTCGTGCCATCAGCACAGCAGCTGCCTCCTGGTCAAACGCAGCTTCTATGTGCTGGAGCTGACTCTGTGCATCTGCCCAGCTACAGGGTAAGTAAAGGATCAGTGCTACGTGCATTCACCTTCAGCAACACCCAAAACAAGTTCACCCTCCCTGTGCCAAATACTCTGTGGCCAATGTATGCAACAAAAAGCTAGAAAAATTACAGCAAAGAGTGCAAAGTTTCTGCCACTCTGCCAAATTGCTAGCAGGAGATACTCACTTTCTGGCTATGGTGGTGACACGAATGCGTTTCTGTGTACTGGAGTGTTGATACTGAGTGACAAACTGCACTGCCCCTCTGCCTCCCTGAGGTATCGGTGCATTGTGCTGCAAACAAAACAAGGTAAGCCTTCAAAATGGGATGGCTTTTCTATTACATTTCTATTACTACTACAGAGAACTCCAGCGCATCATTTGAGCAATCACAGAATAAGCACAAACTAGAGATGGACCAGAGAAGAGAGACAATGTCTGTTAGTGTTGTGTTTTCCAGCAGCCCTCAGTATCGAGTGGTCCTGGGTCCATTTAATATCAGGGGTGACAATTCCTCAGTTTGATCCTTAAAGGACAGCAGTAACTTACCATCTCTACAACAATTAACATCAGAATGGTAGCAGGAGGTCTGAGCAAAGGTCCTGTAACTCCACCATCCTATTCCAAACAGTAACAAGCCCACACAGCAGAGAAGACAAAGAGACACACACATGGAACAGAATTCCTTTGGGGTGACCTTTCTAGCTTCTAGCTGCCACATGCTCAGAAAATTTGCCAGCCAAAAGCAGAGACATGAAAATATTACAACTTGATTTATTTATACTTCTATTCTCCACAGCACCTACTGGCAAAAAGGTAATTTCTTGTTAAATAAATACTATTTCTTTGATGGAAAACACTTGGTTGCTTTGCAACCGCCCATCTGCAGCACAAGGGATGTCACTGCATTTTCTGTCCCTGTTAAAAACAAATTGTTTGCTGTGTAAAAAAAAATAACAACAACAAAAAAAAACAGAAGCCAGGACTGACCTGATTTACCACTTCAAAGTAAATGGCCAGAGTTGTGCTGGGATCCAGACTACAAATTTTCCACTGAGATGTCCCTCCAATTCCAAGCTCCTGCAGAAAATTGAGAAGAAAGCAGCATTTTTGTATCTAGCCGCAGGTAAGGCAATGTTTGACTTCCGAGTTCTGATCAGAGGTACACGTTATGGCAGGCCTTCTAGATTTCTCATCTCTCGGGTGTGAATGAAGTTACTAAAGGCCATACAATTAAAAGAAAGCCTTATGGGGCAAGAATTCTGTTTAGGCAAGACTCATTTCCTAGGGATGTTTCCAAGTTGTTGTTCTCCTTCAAAACTAGCTGTGCTGTAGGTCTAGAAGGAAACTTTGCACTGTTTATTTACTTCTTTGTTAAAGATTTTCCCACATCAGAAACTTACATTTTCAGAGACACATGGCCCTTTAGCATTCAGGGATACGCATGGTCCTATAGCTCCTGCAATTTTCAGCTCCCTGGAGGTCTAGAACAAGATAAAAATAGTTCTTTGGGTTTTTTGGGTTTTGTTTGGTTGTTTGTTTTTTTAATCAAGTCAGTCAAATAGAATACACACAGACTAAATCAGTTACACTTTGATTGCATGATGCATACACGTGGTCAGCAGGGAAAGCATCTCTGAGTACTTTCCCAGATCACCTACTACTACAATTAGTGGACATATGAAAATCTACATAGTCACATTTTAATAATGAAGACATATTTACAGTGTTCTGTGCTGAGTGAGGAGAGGCTGAGCTCAAATACTTTTAAAAAAAAAAAGCAAACAAATAAAAATCACAACCCCCCCCCCCCCCCCCCCCCCAAAAAAAAAAAAACCAAACCAAACAAACCACACACAAACTTAAGCTTCCACATAAAAACTCCACCCGTATGGTGCTTCTTCCAGAACAGGTACTACAGCTGACTTCAAACATACAGTATTTTCTACACCTCAGATATTTAAATTGACTTTTGAATGAACAGCACTTGTATGTCCCAGGTGATGTCATACAATGAAACTAATCTCTCACCTTCACATCCAAACTTGCACCAAAAGCCATCCGAAATTCCCCATTGAACCCTTTGTTAAATACCCGCTGGAAGGTCTGCTTGAAGAGAGAAGTGTTGAAGGAGTCTCCCATCACCATGTGTCCTCTAGGAAAGAAAAAAAGCCCATACGCAAGGAAAATGAAACAGCTGGGAACTAGAAGTAAAGCACAGAGTTTACATCCCTCCAACTCTCATGCATGCAAACACGTGCAGAAACTGTTTTAAAGCATGCCTTTGCATAGGTGGAATTCACATCAGGAATGCATATTCATGGACGCCTCCTCCAAAGCCAGACAAGTTAATGCTCCACCTTTACAAGCTTGCCTTCTCAATTATATTTCTTGCCATGCCTTTAGCTGCCTTAAAAATGCTCATGTTCCACTAGTTAGAAATATCTCAAATGAGGAAACAGCTTTGCTCAGCCTGCTTTCCCCGAGCACAGCTGGAACCATCCACGCTACAGACAGGATGGTTGCAGCACAAGGATGGGTGCACGAGTCTGTGCTGTGACTCCCCTAAGCACCTCGGTAAACCCAGGCCTGATAGATGGAACTTAGTAATGCAACCAAAGGGTCAATCTCTCTTCTGATGACTGAGCATTAGATATTACTTACAGACACCTTGTATTTGCTCAAACCATCCTTGGACTCCCTAGACATAACAGATTTTAAATGGCCACTAAGACACATGGAGTCCCCAGAAGGCTTGGTTTAGCACACAGCCTTCTGCACAAAGACCACAGCCTTTTCAGCAGTATGGAACACAGACATTTAGCCTTTAAAACTAGACCCAGGGAAGCCAAGAATTCCTGGAGAAAGCACAAGTGAGCTGTTAAGCAAAGAAAATCTGGCCCCCAGAAGCTTCTACCCAGCACGCCTGACAGCCCACTCCGATGTCACTTCAGTCATGCACATGCCACAGAGCATGGCACCTCTACCTCATAAATTCTGGAAAGGATACTTGCTATCTCCCAAGGAGGCAGAAGGCATTTGGCAAAAGACATCTTGCAGCATGCTTTAGAATACCTTTCTCAAAGCAGCACATCGAGTTTTCTACCAGCAGTGCTAATTCACATGCTGTTTTGAGACTTCAGAAATGTGGACTGGGATCAGGTGAGGTTTGCCATATAATTCCTGGCAAATTCAAACCACAGTTTAGAATAGAAAGATAAAAAGCTCACCCTTTTGCCCTGACAGCAAACTTAACTGCTTTCTGAACTGTGTTCCCCCTTCAAAAAAAAACCAACCAACTAAAAAATAAAAAAAAAACCAACAAAAACCAAAAAAAAGCCACACAACAAAAAAACACCACAACAACAAAAAAACCACACAAACCCAGAACAACCACAAGTGACAACTCTCCTGTTATGAACATACCCAGTGAGGTTTGCACAACACTTCATCTCAAGCAGTCCACTTTGATCCAGGGCACAGGCATAGATGTCAATGCAGTGCCCATTGGCTGCGGTGCGATTGGCCAGAGTCTCATAGTGCTGGGGAAAACAAAACGTGCAGTGCTTAGGATGCTGCAACAGGCAATTTTCCTACTGTTCTCCAGATGAGGCCAACGTGTGAAACAGGATGTACAAATGAAGGAACTAACAGTTATGTCATAACTGAAGAGCTGTTCGCTTTTTACTGCTCTGCTGGAGCACGCTTCTGCCTCCTTGGATGTTTGCACCTGGATGAGCTTGAGTCACACATCACAAATACAGAAAGTGCAAGAACTGCATGAGACCTTTACTGGGATAACTCAGCAGGAACCCAAAGGTTTCCAGTTGATAGTTAAGAGAATAGGTGTTACACTGCTTTATCTAAGACAACAGGCATATTTCATGTCTGACACTTCTACTATTTTCACTGTTGTTTCATACATCAAAAAGAAAAAAAAAATTAGGCTTTCTGGAAGCAACCAGTTCTTAGAAGACAGGTTTTATCCTCCCAAAAAGAAGATAAAATGATCACAGAATATTCATGGTTAGAAAGGACCTTCTAGATCACCAAGTCCAACCACACCCATAACAAAAAACACCTAAAAAACCTGATCAAACACAACTTCAAAAACACAAGATAACCCCCTAGATGCCTGCCCCTAGAGCATGTCCTGAAGCACCAGGTCTACACATTTCTTAAATACCTCCAGGGACGGTGACTCAACCACCTCCCTGGGCAGGCTGTTCCAGTGCCTCACTACTCTTTCTGTAAAGAATTTTTTCCTATTATCTCATCTAAACCTCCCCTGCCACAACTTCAGACCATTTCCTCTGGTTCTGTCAGGAGTTACTAAGGAGAAGAGGCCAACACCCACCTCTCTACAACCTTCTTCCAGGTAGTTGTAGAGGGCGATGAGGTCCCCCCTCAGCCTCCTCTTCTC
>JANIJG010000514.1:0-11088 GCA_024611175.1 Megaceryle torquata | reverse complement strand
TTATTCTTAATTTTGTGTGTCTTACATTGCTGAATGAACTCATGTCTCAACTTAGAAACAATCTAGAACCAGTTCATGAAAACTCTATTGTCTGAACTGCAGCTGCTAATGATCTGTAAAAGGAAAGTCAATTTACCCCTTTACAGAGTTTACTGTACTAAATGTAGCAAAAAAGTATGTGAAACATGAAACATTTGCTTTTCAATGGGGAAAGACACTATTAATGTGTCCAGATTCTTTTTTTTTTGGCAAAGAAAATAGTTCTGTCTTCTGTTAATTTTTAAATCAAAGACACACACAAAATAATTTGTAGTTTTGCTTTTCTGTTGTTTACTAATGAAAACAAATTTATATATAAATGTATTACTATATATATAATTTCAAAGTTCTTTCCATCTGTATTTACCAACCCTTAGATTAATAACCTATTTAAATTATGAAATTTTGTAGCTTCCCTGGTTAGAACACAGTCAGGCTAAATAATTTTTTAATGTACTATTGCTATTCCCACATACCTCTATTGGTCTGCCTTGTATTTGCAATTTTTCTTCACTTCTGTTAAGCATACTGTAATTCTCAGTCCTAGAGAGACTTGAATTTTTCACTGCAATTAATTAATGAAAAACATATGTCCTGTTTGTCTTTTTTCCAGTTATCTGCACATAGGTTTTAATTTTTATTTGTTGCTTTCTATGAGGAACCCTTGTAATGGTCAGTGTCATGATACAAATGTGCTCACAATATTTTTTCCAGAAGTACCAAAAAGTATGCTGAAAGAATTTTGAATCCTTAAAGCTAAGTCTTACTTGAACACGAGGAAGAAAAGCTAAGTTTTGAAATAAATGAACTCAGAGTGAGAGAATAATAATAGATTGTTTGGAAAATGAATGAGAAATGCAAAATGAGAAAGGAAGAGAAAGAGAAAAAAGAAAATTAAAGAGACATATAAAGAGAAAAAAGGAAAATAGAAAGAAAAAGGAAAAGCAAGGTAGAATACTTCATACAATAATATGCAGCAATTATTCCCTACTAATATATGTAGTAATGGACTGGGACTAACAAAATATTAGATTAAGCATAAACCTAATCACCAAACTTTCATGATCCCTACTATTACCTACTTAAGACTTTGAGTTTCCTTGTAAGAAGGAATCCTAAGGGCCATTAGGGCTTTAGGACCTATAGCATAGGAAAGGAGACAGATGAGCTGAGATGGGCCTTTGCACAACGGTGCTAACCCAGTTTAGTATTGTCTGTGGTAAGAAGAAAAAAAATTGTAAGACTGCAATGTAACTAGTGAATTAACATGAACAAACTGAGTGTAGTGATGATTAAACTCAATTAATAAAGCAGAGGATGGATAACACAATTAAGAGGTTGTTAAGGCAGCTTCAGAATGAGATCAAAAGAACTGGTTACCTCTGGCTCTGTTTTGAGAACCAATATTTGGAGGAAGAACTGTAGGATGAGGACAAAATAAATGGTTATCTTCAGATCAGTTCCAGAAGTGAGATTGGGATGAGAAGCAACCTGTCTGGAGCATATGTGGAAGTAAAGTTCAAAAGACCATGCATAGGTCCAGGGATCTTTTTTAGGAAATGGAAAACAAATCAAATATTACAAGTGTGTATCAGCAGAAGAAGGATTGATATTGATGACCGTAGCAGCACAAAAGGCAAACACCTTCTCCAGGACACCTTGATATTCCATCTAGGATGCCTGTGGGACCCTTGACATCAGCATGGACTCCAGGGAATCACAGATTAGTCTTGTGGGCCTTAGAGGTTATGAGAATTCAGGGATTTAACCTGGAGAAAAGGAGGCTTAGGGGAGACCTTATCACTCTCTACATAAGGTTTTACTGAGGTGGGGTGTGGTCTCTTCACCCAGAAAGCAAGTGATAAGACAATATAAATTGCCTCAAGTTATACCAGGGGAGGTTCTCTTTGGGAACATTAGGAAAAATTTCACTTTCTTCACTGAAAGGGTTGTTAAGCAGTGGAACAGGTTTCCCAGGGTGGTGATGGAGTCACCATCCCTGGGAGGTATTTCAAAGATGTGTAGATGAGATGCTTAGGGACATGGTTTAGTGTTAGGTTAAAGGTTGGACACAATGATCTTAAAGGTCTTTTCTAACCTAAAGAACTCTGTGATTCTATGATTTATGTGACTACTAGCTACTGCAACTGCATATTTTTACTGACATTACCTTAGCTATATTATGTGTATCTCACAGTTAAATATTTATTTGATGTAACTGTATCTACCTCACTGTTTGAATAATATGTTGCAGTCTGTATAAACTATTAATCTATAAAAGTTATATACCTCACTCAGTCAGTATTCTTTGGTAACACCACTGTGTGCTCCTGTCTACCTGCTAGCAGTTTCACCTTGAAACAGGCTGCTTCTTGATCTTTCTTGAATTCCCCTCTGCTTCTTCTTATAGAGTTTCTATATCTTCTTGTGCTCTTGTCTGGTTTAACTCCTAGGTGACTTCAATTCTTTGGTTTTTTAATTTGATTTTGAATAGCAATCAATCTGTATCTTACTATAATGCTCTTTCTCTCCTCAGCCCCTGAACCCCCACAGTGAAAGCTATGACTCATAATTAGCTTATTTCAGTATAACTATTGTCTGGGTTGTATTACAACACTAGAGAGGAAATATTTATTACAAGATTCATAGACCTGCACTGTGGGGTCCTTCACATGTAATGGTTACTTGGGAAGACAAACACCATCACTTCAAATGTCCCCCCCTTCCTTCCTTTTCCTCCAAAACAAGAGGAAGAAAACTATATGCTATAAAACTGTATGATGAACATGATGTCATATGGTATGGAATATCCCTTTGGTCAGTTGTGGTCAGCTGTCCCAGCGGTGTCCCCTCCCAACTTCTTATGTACCCCCAGCCTACTACCACCACTGTTGGAGTGATGTGAGAAGCAGAAAGAGCCTTGACTCTGTATAAGCACTGCTCATCGATAACTAAAACATCCCTGTGTTACCAACACTATTTTTAACACAAATCCAAAACATAGCCCCATATTAGCTACTATGAAGAAAGTTGATTCTACCTCAGTCAAAACCAACACATGCCTGAATTGTGATTTTGTGCTACAGCAACCCATTTCTTTTGGCACTAGTTTGCAAAAGAAAGTGGAATATGGAGTGAGAATGAGGGCAGAGTGGAGAGGAATTCAACTACTCAGCATGCCTAGGCTGAAAACACGTCAGGAGGCTTCAATGTGCAGGTGGAAAAAAAGTGACTCTCCTAGGAAAGTCTTCAGATTAAAAATAATACAACCATCCACACCTATTCTAGAATAAAACAGGACATAGTGAATGAATAAAGATTCTACAATCAGTGGAGTGACTTAAGCAGTAGGTTGTCAAGTCATGTTTATTTTTACTTAATTTTCTCTGGATCACTTCCTGACATAAAGCACAAATTATAGACAATGATGTTAGGAACACCATCTTCCCTAACTTTGTTTTGACACATTCTCTCCATATAAAGTGGTTTTTTTTGAGATGTCTAGCAAACTAAGACTTTCAAAAGATGAAGAGAGAAATGGGGACCCTAAGAATAAAATTCAGCTTGCTTAACATCTTATGTGCATGTTTTTGAGAGCTCACTTGAGCCAGTCAATGTGAATAAACAAGCGTGTCCAATGCATGATTCACATGATTTATTGGGGCGTAGACAACTAGTTTGGATGTTGGCATCTACCTTGTATGCCTCTAAAACTGGGTAAGATGAAAGACATCCTGTTTCTAGTTCTCAACAGCTGTATCTGGAAATGGTTTAGAACATTATCACCTGTAGCTCTGCACATGGCTTTTGTTTACATAGGCTTTGTAAGGACATTAATTCTTAGACTGCTTATCTGACACTCACCATAGACACTAAGTTTTGCTTTGGTAATCTATATTATTTTCTATATTTCATTGATTTCTTTGATTCATCTTCTGGAAATAAGTATGTAAACAATTTATCTTTTATCTTTTTTTTTTTTTTTTCCCTAAAAAAAAAGAGCTACACTATAAATATTACTACATTCTTTCATCCCAGCTACAATAATGCTGTGAACAATTTAAAAAAGATTAAGGAAATACTGGGAATAGAGCACCGTAAAAATATATTGTTTGCTGAAATGTCTAAGGATTCCATTCCATTTTGAATAAAATAGATATATATTCCTTGGGATATTTCTCCCTTCCAGCTGGGATCTCACTCTGGATATATGTATATTTAATTACTGCATGTAAAATATAAATTCTTGAGTGAAACCTCTGTCCCAGATTAGTAAAAAGTCATGGGACTGCTACATCTTCCTCAAATGTAGAAAATTTGTACCATAGTCACCTCAGAAGAGGTGGGATTTTTAACTTATTTCTCCAGTATCTCAGTCATTTGATCCAGTAATTTGTAAATTAGAAGCACCACTTTCATACCCTAGTTTTGTATTCTCAAATAATCTGTTAAACATTACTTAATAATGTGATCTAATAACCTCTCTCAGGTATGGTAGACAGAGAAATGCTTATTATGTGACTCCTACCTATTTATTCTTGGTGAAATTTTTAATGTTGTTACTTCTTGTCCACTTCTGGAGATGTGCAGACTACTTGTATTGATACTTCAGGAAAATTGTTCTTTTTTACTGCAAAGAAAAACGTAATTAAAACTTCACTGCCATTGACTCTTTCCTCCAGAGTTAGGCAACAGATGAAAAGGTGTTTGTTTGTTTATCTTTAATTTCAATGTATTCTAAAAATAGTTCTTTCTTACTTTTTTGGAGGATTGTGTAATTGTAACCAGTTGAATTGTAACCAGTAATGAAAGGAATTACTTGTTAAGAAGCAAGTTAATTCTCACTTCCAAAAGTTACACTGAGTTTGAGGTTTTAATTTCATTTAGGAGACAATCAGCTAATGTTTTATGATACTGCTGTAAATAGTGAAAAATTTTTTTGGTGCTAATTCCAACCCAGATTATCAAAATAATCTCATATTTGTATTTGCCATGAGCAAATTAATAGATTAATATCCCATTAGATTATTCTGACAATGACATTGAACTATAATGTAAAAAGGATTTATGAATATATATTCTGTCATCTAAATTGACAAATTCAGCTGTATGTGTGGTTCTCCAAATCCACAGAAGAATAACCATTAGAAGCCAGAAGCAATCCTAGCTCCAAGTCAGACCCGCCTCTGGCCAAGGCTGACACAATCAGTTCCTCTGTCACATTTTTAAGAAGGGTAAAGCCTATTAGCCAAGTTCTTTAGTTTTGGGGGTACTTTTCTTTTAAAGAGAAGTATACCTGGAGAGAGACAACCATGTGGACACTGAGGTCAGTGAGGAAGGATGAAGGGAGGCTTGCCAAGCAGGCATTCTCCTTTGACCAGAAGAAAAGAGCCATACTGGTAACAAGAAGTTTATGGAAGACTCCCATGTGAGCTGTGTAAAGTTGCAACTGTCCTACTCTGATTCAATTTGTAAATTGGTGGTTGTTTTGCAGTTTAAATTAAATTAATTCTGCTTCCCCATGGCAAGTCTGTCTTTTCCCTGTAACCATAATTGGTAAGTGAGCTCTCCCTTTTCTCTGTCTCAGCCTTTTCTTCTATTGTCTCCTCCCCATCCCACTGAAGTGGGGGTAGGAGTGAGCAAGTAGCTGTGTGGTTGCTTTGTTGATGGCTGGGTGGGCTCAAACCATGCTAAGATACTAAGGTAGTATAAAGATGAAACAGGCTAGAACATGCATCTCCCAAGACTGAGTGTCAAAGCAACCCAATAGAATATTTTCATTCTTAGGTCTCACATCTTGTAGTAAACAATTGCACAGTTCTTTGGAGAGCAGAATAAATGAGAGAAGATATTATTACAAACATAGTGTGCTAGAAGTCATATTTTTGGAGATATTACTATTTTAGCAATGAAGGTTAGGAAATAGATATTTGATTTCTACATATAAGTACACCACATGGTAAATACAGGCTATGAATAAGTTACAGGAGAAAGCTGAACTCTTATTGTGATAAAGGTACAATTATAACCACAAGATGAGGAAGCCTAGAAACATTTAAGACTATGATACATAAATTTGTGTGAATTGATTTGTGAATTGATGTAGTAGGAAAATGGATTAAGTAAATGGGAAAATACTTTGCAATGTTTGCTCCTAAAAATACAAAATTTCACTTCAGAGCTAATGAACTCATAATGGTTAAGTGGTCTTTTTCCTTATCTAATGTAGTTGCTAGTTGCAGAAAGTGTACACTCATATATAAGAACTACCAGAAATCTGGCCTCAGAATAGATATTACTTCTAGAATATGGAGCTATGTTATTTAACTAAATATTTGATGCTCACTTGTTACTAGTCCTTGGATAAGCAGTATCACTCTGCATCCATGACACCTATGCAGCCTTGGAAGTTTCAAAGTAATAACAGATTCTTGGTTCTCCAGCTAAGATATATGCAGGAAAATTAATAAGAAAATGCCTTCATTTCATCATGATGGCATTTGGGAGTTTTAGAAGCCTCTAGTCCATTAGTCAGTTTTGTTAATGACTGTGCTCATCCTTTTAATCATGTGAAACACATTGACTGAGATTCATTTAGTTCAAAGTGCCTTTCAGAAACCTGAACAGAATCTGAGTGGTGTGAAACTTTACCTTTTCTCATTGCAGCATACATTTAGCTAACATCATTTGTGTTCTATATGAAGATACAATACATCCACAGTTTGTGA
The DNA here is from genome assembly GCA_024611175.1 of Megaceryle torquata. Classification (NCBI taxonomy): domain Eukaryota; kingdom Metazoa; phylum Chordata; class Aves; order Coraciiformes; family Cerylidae; genus Megaceryle; species Megaceryle torquata. Next base: position 4,321 of record JANIJG010000514.1, on the reverse strand, counting down.
GAAAAAAATCTGCCCATTTTAAAGTATTGAAATTTGAAATTTGTGTATTTAACATGTTGACAAATTGTCTATTTTTAATATTTCTGACCTATCTTCCCCGTGGTAATGATGGAAAACTTATCATGACCTGCACTTTTTTTGCATTATTCTTGCACAAATATTGTGCTCACAAAATTATTTCAACCTCATAAGCAACTCTTTTTGACTGCAAATTAAGAATTTCCAATATAACATCTTGACAATGGTCTTGGAGGACTTTTTTTTTATTTGAGAATGACTGCTTTATAATCAACCAAATGAACATGCTTTGAACCTTTGCCAGCATGAATATGAATAGTTATGACAATATCAAATCCTTGTACAAAACACTAAAGTGTCTCTGCTGAAGATACAGTATTGTCAATATATCATATCTCCCTTTTTCATTATGCCAACACACTGGAATATATTATGACAAGTTAAATCCCTGTATATGGAAACAAAATAAAATAGTAATACCTTGTATAAGCAAAATTATGGCATCTAACTTAAAAATAATATGATCCTGAAAATCATTCTTTCTGTCTAATAGTGGGAATCTACAAAATACTTATAGATCTTACCCTCAAACCAAAAGACCAGAAATCAATTATACTCTCAGAGTGTTTGAAATCATCAGCTCTCAGAAGCGGCTACTTGACAAGTAAAGTAAGGTTTTTTTTATAGCATATGAAAGCTTCTATCATTTCATTGGTGAGTTTTTTGTTAAAAAGATTCTAAGAATAGTTTTATAACTGTAGGAGTTCTGATACCTTTTGAACATTAAATTTTTAGTACACAAATTAAATACAGTAAAATTGTAGTTAATGATTTAAATGTTCTGTATTTGTGATATGCACAGAAATTCAATAGTCTCTGAAACACAGAAGTACAAAGTCCATCTGCTCCTCTTCATTATACTAATCTGAATTATTGAAAAACCATCCATGCTGATAACACAAGAATATTCATTTTTTACCAAACATAAAGAAGATTTGGGTAAAAATGCACAAAACTATTTTCTTATTGGACAGAAGACGATAATTAATTTAATGTATTGTCAATAAGAATATTTGGCTTCACATGATACCATTCCTTGAGGGGAAAATTAGAAAGTTGTTTAACAATGTTATGAAAATTGCAAATCACGAGAGTTAGCTTTTTTGCTAAAACTTCACAAACTTTTTATTTGAACAGACTGTTGTGTAGATAATAGATGAATTCTAGGCCTTTTAATCCTACAAATGGAAAAAAATCCAATATATTTCACCCTGGTGAGGTTTTTCTTTTAAAGGGCTTTTTTTCAGTCGTTAACTACTTGGAAATGACCTACTTTATGTTCATTGACTAATTAGTCCAGTTCCAATTCAGTCCACATTTAGGTAAATTACTTCAGAGAGAGCTGGGTCATGCTGTTGTGGTTTAATATGATTGTTCTGGTGTATTCACAGAAGTACATAAAAACTGCAAGTCTTTCTCCCTTACATGAAATTTACAATAATAATTGTAATATTACTTTTCATATAAAATGATTGATGGCTTCTCATCCAAACCATCCTGTCTCTGATTTCTGAGTCCATTTAACAGTGATCAATTCAGCACAGGTCACTTTCTTAAATCATGATTCTATCACCTTGTCTCAACCTTTGTATATCATAACATTATCCAGATTTTAAAGAACACATCAAATCACATATCTGCAGACCAGTGTATAAATCTTTAGTGTTTGTTCATATATTCTACAGACATGGACATTTTTAACATCCTGCTAAATTTAAAATCTACTGCTCCTTCCGGTAGGTACCAGAAGCTGGATTTCCCTTGGCTAACCTAAGAAATAAAAAAATTCGATATTTACATTTTAGCTAAAGCATAAATTAATTTGGGATTCAGTTATGTGATCATAGGTGTGCATGAAGCCTTCTCAGAAGTCATAGGATACCACACATAGACTCAAACTGATGTTTTAAAAGTATATGGCTCTCCCACTGATTCCACTTCATATATCCCAGACACATATTTCAGAAATCTTAGGTCATATAAGGCATGGTAAACGTACACTTATGCAACTGAATACTACACATGTAGTCTCTTTTTAGTCAGTGAGAAAAATAGAGTGAGATTCATGTAGGTTATTTTTCATTCTGGGTCTAGCCTAGAATGAGAAGATTCAAATCACAGAAATTTCTGTTTCTCTGGGACACCCAGGGCTGTTTTCCATATATATTAGAAACAGCCAATCTGATCTAGAGACAGTCTTAAATACTGTAAATATGAATGTGACACTTGTCTTTAGGTTAGAATTCAGGGTCTTTGAAAATCTTAGTCACTGAGTTACTCTTATCTAAATATCCATTCCCATTCTGTAAGAAAGATCTAGAAAACATGGAATCTCACAATGATTGCTTGTTGGATAATGCATACAGAAGATGTCTAGGATCAGAACAATACAATGCTAAGTATCAGCTAACCATGTTGAGTGTCTGTTGGGTAACTAGACATCAACCATGAGAAGAAGCAATACCTTCCCTTTATCCTTGAATATGCTGATATTCAGTGTTGAGATGCCATTTTCTGATTATCTAATTTTTTTCTAGAGGGTTTATGCCTTTCCTTGTTCATATTTTCTCTCTTGAACTCTTTACCTGCAAATATTTCTTTATTACTATCCTAATAATGTATTCAAACTTTTTATATGCTGCATGGCCTGAACTTTCCCACAGATCACCAGCAATTTCCTAAGCAAAACTGAGCCAAAGTCATGTGGTACTGCTACACTGAAAAACTCTAGCCTGTGAAACAAGCTTAGTTCGGAACAAATTCTGAATATATTCTAATATTTTAGATCTCCAGCCCTGAACAACACCAATCTCACTTCCAAAAGTATTTTTGGTGCCTGATATAATATACCTTTCAAAGACCAACAGAAATTTATTGGAACACCAGAACTACTATGAATGATAGAATGTCTCAATACAGAATGTAAAGAAGCTATGAAAGAGAGTAACAGAGAGAAGATTGAATGAGGAAATACTGCACTGCATCTAATACTTTTTTTTTTTTTTTTTCTGGAAAGTTACTGCATCAATTTTCCAGGTAGGTACTTTTATTGCATGGAAGGGCAGCAAGCTCTGGCCTTTCCTGATTACAAGTCCTCCTAAATTAATTCACAAAGTGTTTAATAGGAAATTATAGTCATGAACTTTAGATAATCTTCAAGGGAATGGTTCTTCTTGAACACTGTTGAAAAGTATTTTTCATCCTAAGTATAAAACAAGCAAAGGAAAACAAGCTCAATCCATCTCTCATTTGTCTAACAGAGATAAAGTCTAAGGCACTTCTCTAAGGAATCCAATTTTAGTATACTGTAATAAAATATGAGATATTTGGGACAGATGGCGTCTCTTGCTCTTATTTGACTTGACTGATTAATTAATTGTTTAGTCAGAAATTTATCCATAAAATACAACAAATATGAGATTTAATAAGTTCTTTCAGGCACTCCAATCCCTTCCCCACCATCATTTAGGTTTATTTAGATTTCTATGTTTAGATTTATTATGTAGGCATGGATGTTTCTGTCTTCAAAGATATCTACACGTATGCTACACTGTGTGGCATGTACTGTCATCATAAGCAGATTGTTATGGCTCAAAAGCTGTAACAGGCCTAGAAGCTGTATCACAGAAGCTGCTGGACTGCCACAGCAGTGATCCATAAGACAAACAATGACATTCAAACTTGCTTCCAAATAATGTGTGTAAAAATAAGTAGAAAACAACAGTTGACTTTATGTATATTTACCCTGTGCAGGTATACTTTTTAGTTGATGAAGATGCTCCTTATTTTGTCTAATGTTATACACTGCAACCAGCACCCAGACAATATTTTTTTAAAAAATTAGTATTTTTCTGATGTAATTGCCCATTGTACTACACCTGCTATTAAAAGTCGTGCTTTTTAAGGTGTGTTCCCAAATTCTTGTGTATAACTATTTCATTTATTTAATTTATTTTAAAAAATGACAGAATTTCCATTTTCAAAATTCAGCGTTATGGTAATTGTTAGATGTCTATTAAGAAATAAATACATGTGATCAGACTGTGAACAGTGAGGCAGTGGTGCTGGCAATGGTAAACCCCATGGTACAGTTTTTTTCTTCTTTTTTGGAGGTTTTTGAGGTTCCCTGACCCAGTGTCACGATCCGGTATTCAGATATGTGGCCATTTTTATGATCTTGCCAGGACAAAACAAAGATAAAACGATATCAGGTGCACACATAGGCACTGGGGCTGGTGTGTGG